>JAECUM010009790.1:0-87734 GCA_016617855.1 Megalonaias nervosa | reverse complement strand
TCTCTATTCATTTACCCCTCAAGTCCCACCAGGTTATTTGATTGTATCAGAACCAATCAATGTTGTTTATCTGCGATGTCATAGTCGTCTTTTATCACGGATACATTTCAAACTTACTGACCAGTCTGGCCACTTGCTCGATCTTAGGTCGGAGTCGTTGAATATAAACTTGTATGTGAGATCTTAAGAGCGTTGATCGTAGAGAGTCATCGTAGTCCATGATTACATCATGGCGGAAAACACCAAGTTAAAAAAAAATAATTATTTGATATTTTTTTACCCGTGATTTTGTCAAGGATCAGAAATGAATTGTCCCGGTTTCACAATGGTACAGGTGACAATATTAGTTTCGTTATCAACGTCACTATGGTCACTATAGTCACCATGATCAGAGTCACACTCGTCTTTATCTTTAGCCAGTAACTCTTCCGCATCTTTGTTCATCAACTCCGTCATCGACATGATATCTCTCAGCTGTTTTATACGAACGTGTACAATTCTTTTCGTTTCGTATTCGTGAGATAATTCTAATCTAACCCGCTCGACGGCCCGTGAAAGAGGAACAAATAATTTCACCTGCGTATCCGTGATTGCCGCCAGCGATCGTAACATCGCCTGCTGAATTAACTTTATGAACCTATAATCGGAAGGCAAAGTATACCTATTTTCTGATTTCCGAAATTGTAATGATTCAAAATCACTCATTATTTTTTCAGGATCAAGCTGGTCAGATATTTTCAAGCCGCTGTGTTGTAATTGTTTAATAGCAGTAATAATTGATGTGATGTTTTCGTGATTCATTACTTTTTATATTATAAATGATTTGTTTAAATAAAAATAAAATATTTCTGAATAAAAATAAAATATTTCTGATTAAAAACAAAAATATTTTAGAAAATCTGACCAAAGTCACAATATTGACGGGTAATATACTCATCAAATTTAGAAAATCTGACCAAAGTCACAATTTTGATGGGTATATTACCCATCAAATTTAGAAAATCTGACCAAAGTCACAATTTTGATGGGTATATTACCCGTCAAATTCAGAAAATCTGACCAAATTTCATAAAAAATAAAATTTTATTATAATAAAAATATATTCTGAATCAGAATAAGAATACAAATATATTTTCTTAATGAAAATAGAAAATCTGACTGAATTCGCAATATTGACGGGTAATATACCCATCAAATTCAGAAAATCTGATCAAAGTCACAATATTGTTAGGTAACTTACCTATCAAATTTAGAAAATCTGACTGAATTTCATAAAAAATAAAATTTTATTATAATAAAAATATATTCTGAATCAGATTTATAATAAAAATATATTCTGATTCATAAAAGATAAAAATAAAAATATATTCTGGATCAAATAAAAGTAAAAATATATTTTATAAATTCAAAAACAAACAGCAGCGATGACGCTCAGTCTACCATTCCACTGGGATCCCTTCTGCCGGTAAAGTCTTTTGCCAATAAGGTCCTAAGAGTCCTTTTTTATTTGGTAAAGGCCTTTCTTATGGCCCACAGAAACTCTTAATGGTTAAGACCTGTCTTATGGTCCACAGGCACCTTATTGAGACATTTTGGTCCAGCGGGCATTCTTTCTGTGGGTACCTATGTGGGTATCCTTCAGTGAGGTCACCTTGACGTTGTCAAGGGTCGCGAGCTCACATCACCCTGCTGTTTATTTTAGGGACGCAAGCGATTTCATGTAACCTCCCCCCCCCCGCAATCAAACCCCGGGGTAAGTGCAAAACTGCACTCACCACGTTGTTCGACGTGGTGAGGGTACATGAAATCTCATGGGGCTTGCTTGCGCCGAATGCAAGATAATATATCTTTAGCATTTTTGGAGACTCGAACACGCAGCGTTTACACTAGTGGATCCGTACTCCGAACAAAGTTCGGACGCCTTAACCCCGGAACTCTACAAATATATAGTTAAATTTAAGTATATAACTACTCGCACTGTCTCACACGTGACAATGTCATGGACGGCAAATTTCTACACCGAAAGAATATTCTGATTCTGAATAAAATCTGCAATTTTATATATTTCTGACGTTTCTGCCTTGTTAAAATACTGTATTTTCAGCTGTAACACTGTTACGGACCAGAAATGTGTTAGTAAATGCGTTGGATCGATATTATTCCAGTATATTCCGCCTACTGCAGAACTGCGTGGATTCATTCAGTATAATAACAATGATACATGTCGTCTGCTGCGATCGATATGTGTACAACATCGGCCTATGATATAATATAACGGCTGAGGCTTTTATGTTTGTTTGAGGATATATTTTCTGCAATATAATTGAGATATCTGGACTGAAGAGATATTTAAGTATTACGATTAGACTATAGTACAATAATTGCTCAATTACTTTATCAGTGATGACGGATTCTTATCACTGAATATAAATGCGTGGTTAAGTATAACGCAATAACAAAAAAAGGGAGACAACTACTTGATTGCTCTATCAGCGATGACGGATTTATCTCACTTCATTGTACATACTGGAACGTGATCCTTTGTTTGAATTTTTTCGAAAATGCTGATTTAGTTATTTTTTCTGCAACACGTTGTACTGAAGGCATACAAATATCAAAATATTTAACAGCCGCGTATATGGAATTAAAAATTCTCTCTTCACCAGTCTCTGTATTTATGGATATAACCGACCTCTTTTCAAACATTTTACATCTCCCAGTATTCCCAAGTGCAGAATTCTGACTTTGTGTAACAACTTCAAGATTACATAAAGAGTTATTTTTTTTATTACCGTCAATATGATTAATTACAAGTCCTTCTTCGATGACCCCATGAAAACATTCAAATATGAACCTATGGGAGTAATAATTATCTTTTGTCCAGCACGGAATTTGAGATAACCAGTATTATTAACAGAACCGACTGATCTTTTCAATCTACAATTTCTGATGACACCATCACGAGACGCTTCATAATTTTTAATGATGGGATGTTTAACAAATTCATTTTGCTCCATTTATATATAATATTATTTGTCTAAATGATTATTTTGAAATCTGGCCAGATAGTCTTCAGCGGTTTTTAACGGAGATTCACCTGACGACTTCTTATCGTAATATCATTTCAGCTCTCTGTATCTTTTACCACCGCACTTTACACACAACTGGGTTTCTCCTCTGACTCCAACACCGCATCGTAAACACGGTTTTGGTCCTAGACTATCTCTACGATAGCTTTGCATATGTTGGCCACAGAATTCATTCACGCATGATTTATTACAAGGAGTTGAAAATCCAATAATAAGCCATCGGCATCGGTTGTTTGTTTGAATCATTATATATATAATTAAAGTTTAAGTAAACATATATTTGTCTTAAATATAGTATGGAGGAATTTGAGAGATTATCCACAATTGAACCTTCCACCGCAAGATTTGATCTTGACAAATTACCAATATCTGAATTTAATTTTTCGATGCAAGATCTGGATTTGATAAATAGAGATATAACCGATCGTATCCGTGAAGCCAAGAAAGAATTTCGCAATGATGGCGCGGCTCATACTTGGTCGACATTCAGGATTATGAACGACGACACCAAAGGTGTTGTTGACGCTAGAATGAGTGACGAACGAGGTAAAAATATTATTAACTATCTCGACAATCAGAGATATATTATTTTAGTAAACTTTATTGTGCAGACAGATGATGATACTTGGATTATTCGTGACAAACGTGAACCCATACGACTTCATACTGGAAATAATACTGTTACATTAAATAAACAATCAAAACCAGGAATACTGACCGGTATTGATAAACCGTATTGTGAACGAGCGTATCCTGTCACGGCGGTTATCTATGCGATATATCCGCTAAATAATAAACCTAGCGTTGATAATCTCAAACCGATGAAATTGTCAAGGAGACTAAACTGCGTAGCTGAGCGAGTTATGGAACATTTCTCAAAAGCAATACGCGGAAACGGTTTAACTGATCTAAGACGTACAAAAATAAATGAGTTTGCAGAAACAGTTAAAGATACCGGAGCATCTATCAGCGACGTTGCTAAGCTAGAAAAAAAAGAAAAAATTAAAATTTCCAATAACAGTAAAAACACTAACCGGAGAAATTATATATAAGTCAAAATACCCATCAAGAGGAACTCCAATAACAATCATTGATCATAACGCACATGCATTGACTGATGCTGTAACAATATTTCCACGAGATAGGACAGTCAGATTTTATAGCGATTATATATTTGATGCTATCAGCGATATCAGTAAGAGTGACCCTGTATTTGTTTGGTTATTTCAGAGTTCAGAATCCGCATATTGCGATCAGTTTGTAAAACCTAACGGAGATATTTACCGTAGAGAATCTCTCCATGAAGAAATGAAAAATCTTGCACAACGCCTTTGACGTGAATATAATTCTGAAGTTGAACAATTACTAAATAATTGTTTCACAGTTCCATCAGTTGCTGCTCACTTTGCTCAAGATAAAAATTCATGGAAAACAACACGATCAGAATTCCTTGAAGATGTTCAGAAAAGTTGTGTCGAATATGGACATGGCGGATTATGGTTGATATGGTTGCGTGTTATCCTGGAAGTTTTCTTGGATACAGAGACTGTTCTGAATATTTCAAAAGATTCGGACATCCGACACATGAAATGACAAGAGTTGCGATAAATGGACTATTACCTGATTTTGATTTAACTGGATTTGCTTGTGTAAAATCATTTAAATTTCGTAATAATCTTCATCCGATCGTTTATCCGTGGCTTGGGAGACATTTCTCAGAAAAATATTGGGTTCCAATAGTGCTATTACGATACATGCTCAGTGCTGAAATCTTAACGTCGTTGAGTGTAAGTGAAGCTATTATATCATATCATTCGCAGAAAAAAGTTTGGTTACCACAACAAAAGAAACATTCATCGACAGATCCAGATGAAGATTGGGATAAAATTGATTATAAAAATAAAGTTGCAAAAGATCTCGGTAAAAAAATAATTGGTAAATTT
Organism: Megalonaias nervosa; assembly: GCA_016617855.1. Lineage (NCBI taxonomy): Eukaryota > Metazoa > Mollusca > Bivalvia > Unionida > Unionidae > Megalonaias > Megalonaias nervosa. Next base: position 82,702 of record JAECUM010009790.1, on the reverse strand, counting down.
ACTCAAGGAGGATCATATGATCATAAACGACATTGTACAAGATTAATCATGGATGATGCTGAGTTAGATTTTATAATTACTGATACAACGAACAAAGGAATATTTATAAGCAGAAATAATCCTTATTTGTCAGACGGAACCAAACTAGGTACAATCGTGAGTTATATCGATGGTGAGTCACCACAGTTTACTCATTTAAGATCTTCTATGCTCGCTTACGTTTCTATAAATTTATTATCGATGATAAATAGATTTCCTTGTTACGCTGTCAGAGTTGCTACGGATTCATTTTATATAAATAACGCTTACGTGGATTTGGTAAAACCGTTACTCGGTAGCGGCGAATGGGGATCATGGCGAATAAAACAAGAAAGTATACTTGACTATTCTGAATCAGCAGACGTTGATATCTAGGAAATATATTACGGTAATGACAATCAAATATCAGTATCAACATCACCATCTGTATTTGATCCCGTGTCTAGATATAAAACCATTTATCTCAATGGATCTGGAGGGTCTGGTAAAACAACACGTGCGATTGAATTATTTCGGCAGAGTTCTTCAAACTCCGTTGATATGATTGTGTTGACACCTACACACAGACTAGCCAGAGAAATCAAACAACGAGGAGTAAAATCATGTACATACCATAGTTTCTTCAGATGGTGTGGAGATACGTGGACACCTGAACGAATGGGGGAAAAATATATTCGAAAATCATCATCTGGGATGAGATTTGTACGGTGTCGTTAGAAACATTAAAAATATTTCTTGATTGGTTACTGACAAAAAATACTGCGATAATTATGTGCGGGGATCGTGGTCAACCACCACCTTTCGTCGGTCAGTCTCCACATGAGTGGTTAAAAACGTTTGTGGATTATTATGAAGAAATAAATGATGATCATAGAGCTATTGATGAACCTCTGAAAGAATTTAAAAGATTAATCAGACTACAGCCAGATAAAATACAATGTGAGATAATGCGTGAAATAATTCCAGAAACTCCTGTGAACGATTTTTGGAATTTATGGACACCAAATGATTTGATAGTTGCGAGTAGAAAAATAGTTCGTGATGAATTGCAAGAGAAATTATTTCTGTTACACAAGGAAAGATTTTCAACATTATCTTTACCATTATGTTATCGCCCAGCAGATACTCGACGACAAAATATTGAAGTTGAAGTTCCACGACGAGACACTGAAAGTGTCCAGAAACAAAATCTTGTATTGAATGATATTGTTTTGGTTGATGTTGAAGTTGTTGAGAGCGCGTTGAGTATGAATAACTCACCGTGGAAATTGGGATACGTCATAACGATTCATTCGTCACAAGGACTAACTATTACTGATACAAATAGCTGGATTGTCAATGATAGAATAAAATGGTCAAATTTAGTTTATCTCGCAGTATCTAGAGTCAGGAGAATATCTCAACTGCATAGAGTTGTCATAGACTCCACAGAAAATAATCAAACTGTTAGTGACACTGAAGGTGTTATTGGCGTAATAAGAAAAAACTATTTGGTTATAAGCAATGTGACAAAAAAAAATCGCGATTTTAATATTGATGTTGAATTTATTATGACGCTAAAACAACAACAGAATAATCATTGTGCAAGTTGTAACTGTCACATGTTATGGAAGTATTCTTGTAATAATCCAAAACAATTTACCGTGGATAGAATTAATAGTGATCTTGGTCATACACGTGATAATGTCACATTGACATGTCTTGAATGCAATCGACGCAGGGGCGCTAGTTTACAAAAGTGAACGCGGTGGTAATTGTGTGTCCTCAGGAATTACTTGTAATTGTTCACGTACAAATCCACGTTGAGGAGCAGTTGAATCTAGTCTGTAGATGGCAGGTCTACCAGTGGATCTAACAACACTAGAAATTTTACGTGTGGTCACACTCCAGATAGGATCAGTTGCTCTTATTTTACCCCCTTCAAGTTCACCAGGTTCATATAAATACCTTACAGTAACATTACCCAACACTGGTTGTTTTGAAAAGTCACGTCGTTGTCCATGGCCATCGTCGACCACCTTGTGGTACGGGGTATATATTTCTTTGTAATTGCATTAACAGGTTTCATAGAAGTTGCACGAGTAATCTCATTATTTAACGCAGCTATCACATTTGGTAATCTATCAACCCATTCGCGAGATCTCGTATCTGCCTGAATTATTTCCTTCGCATACTGGTATCCAAATAACCGCTCAGCGAGTGTTCGATTAAATCGTTCAACTATTGCCTGATCACGATGAATTGCAATGTGTCCTCGTCTGATTTTGACATTATGTTTTTTCATCAGCGATGATACTGCACCAAGAAATTCTTTGCCAGGATCAACTTGTAGCAACTGTGGCCATCGTAATGGTCCTCGTTGATAAATTCGTTCAAACGCAGATGCAACTTCAGATGTTGTTTTTGTTGATAGCGGCTCCGCTACTTTATATCTACTTGCAACATCAACGACAGTTAACGCGTATTTGTATGTGGGTGATTGACGTCCACGTGTTTTAATAGTATCGTGCGGTAAAAACAAAATATCCGCTTGATGAACTTCATTGGGGACGCTGACATCAAAATACGCGTACTGAATTTTTTTAGGTGGACGTAGATAGATTTGCCATATTGCTTGTCGTGCTAACCATGCTGCAGCAACAGCACGTGAGACTTTTGCTGCTTCAGCAAGTTTACTAATTGCTGCTTTGCCCTTCCAATATCCTCATGGGGAATAATAAATGGACTCCACTATAATAATCATATAATTAATTACCCAGCCCCTAACATTATTTTACCTTTCATACCAGCTTTTACTAAAAAAACAGCTAATTTTTCTCGAAGTGATTTATCTTTTACATTATTTATGGCATGAATTAATTTTATATCGGCGAGATGTCGTTGTTGTAAATCTTTATTTCGATAAGCAATATCGTGAACGTAACATGCTTGATCGATTCCATTTACGGGATATTCACCAGGCCGAGGTTGATCTTGATTGTCAAGACGAATATCTAAACGAGTTCCTGGCCCACAATAATTATAACCCGGTAAATGCTTTTCTCCGGGATATTTCGCCCATGGTAACCCTGATAATTTTCCCAACGAAGCGGTGATATCACCTCCCGTCGCTGTACTTGAAATAACTTTATATTTTTTTGTGCCACACTTTTCACACTTACCTGTTAGTGCAGGCTTTTTATTTTTTGTTATTATTGTTGTTAATCCAGTGGTGGACGTGGCTGCACTGCATCGAACACAATATAAATTCATATTATTTATTATATGGATATAATTGACTTTTCGGCGACACGAAAACAAGAGCCAGTAAAGCATCACCCAGTGCTACCGAATTCTATCAGAATGATAATAATAGGTCCATCTGAAAGTGGGAAGACGCAATTATTGCTTAATCTGATAATGAGATGGCTGAAGTGGGATAAATTATATTTAGTAGCACCATCTGTAGATGATCAGCGATGCCATGAAGTACTTAAAGATTTTAATGAAAATACAAAATCGTTAAATGAAGACAGTGACGTTATTGATTTTATAACTGATATTGATGAAGCGCCATCTGTAGATGATCTTGACGGAAGTATTAATAGTTTAGTAGTATACGATGATGTTATGCTGGACAAACAATCAAATCCAGCTAGGATATTTTCTCGAGGTAGACATAAAAATACAGACGTGATTTATGTTACACAGCGTTATACACAAATTCCAAAAGTGATCAGAGATAACTGTAATATTTTCGTTGTGTTTAACGGAGTTGATAATCATACGCTGCAAAATATTTATTATACTTGGTGTTCAGGGGACATGGATATGATTAAGTTCAAACACTTTTTTTCAAAAGCGCAAGCTACCCCGTTTGGTTTTATAACAATAAATTGACATGATCCGAGGTCGAGATATCGTAACGGACTTGATACAATATTTGGATAAAAACCACAGCAGCAGAGAGGGTGCGACCAACAAAAGTGACCAACACGTAAACGCGGACACGTAGCGATGAAATACAAAATCGTCATCGAAGTAACATAGCAAGCTAACTCAACAGGGTTTCCTACGAGGCAAAGTTAGAGGTGCTGGATTAACGTTATTGACGTTGAGATTTCATTTTCGTACGAAGCTTTATTTTTCATAAATAAGGTCTCAGGCAAATTGGTCTGTTCACCGTCTCTGCTGCTACCCGTGTTCCAGAGGCAGAAACACAATACATTTGGGAGGGGTGTTCTTTTTACAACAAATGTTTACGTTTGAGGAAGCATATATTATCTCTTCATTTAGACAAACATACCGTTTGCACATTAATATTATTAAAACTCACCTAAATATTAATTTGCAAAATGACAGGGTTATGAACAGGGTTAGGATATGACAGGAGAGGTATCAAATGGTAACACTTCAGGGCTTGTACAACGTGCAATAGTCTATTCCCATAGCTGCCCTGTCGACATTTGCTCCAAAATATATTTTGACATGAATATGAACTTCTGACATGAATATCAACTTCGCTTTAAATATTTTTATTCCAAATTTGTTTTGCGACACCTTCAAGACGGAATGAACCAATAGTATTATCCTTATAGTTACACATTATCAGATGTAGTAGCATATAAATTGAAGTCCCCATGCAAACATACCTGATAATCTAGTCAATTAACCAGTGGGAGAGCTTGTTACGTGACTTGTTATGTATTCAGTCGATAACTTCTTTGATGTCCACATCTACTGACAAAAAGTTAGTTCTTGTGTCAAACGTTTCAATTGAAAAAACTTACATGCAAACCAAATCCTTGTCTACGGAGTCCACTATGAAAATTAGGGGTGAGTATTGCCAGGGAAAAACGTAATTGCAACATATGGAACACGGCAAGTTTTTATTGCAATACATATCAACGTATTGGTCATTGACAGTGTGTGACTGTAATGTTAATTTTTGCTTATTTTGTGCCGTAATAATGATCAATTTCCTAGCATGTATTAGAATCAGAGCAAATAAATAAAATCACGTTCCTTTTTATTTCACTAAAACACACATTAAATATAATAATCACATAAATGATTTAGCAAACAATAACATGTGTCTGGATTCTTCCTTTTCGGAGGGTACCTCTTCTTCCTTTCGGAACCCCTCTCTACCTTCTGCTCCTGTTGTTTCTTAGGGCAGTATGAAGACCAATGTCCTTTCTCTTGACAATGATAGCAGGTATCTTGACCTTTGTCTCTTTTGACGCTTGTCTTGCTTTGAAGAAAACTTTCGTATGACACCTCGTAAAGCTCTGATCAGAAGTTCGATCTGTGTTGGCTCTTCCATCTTTCTGGTCGGATTGAGAGTGAAATTAATACTTGGAGGGAAGACACTGACCCTTTATATACGGAAGACACCGGTCTTACAATGATGTATAGGGGACCATGGCGTTTAAAATGTAGTCATTTGACTTTTTTCACTCAAGATGAAACGATCGCATCATTTCGTGGAGAAAGGAGAAGAAAGTAAGAGGCAGAAACGTGACCTATCGCCTCGCACAGTAGCTGAAGTCTTGCCTCAGATCCATGCCAGTGATTTTGAAGATGATATGAGTGAGCCAGAATCCAGACCTAGAGAGTCTGCGTCAAACCAAAGTCCACCACCAGTAACCCCTGAAAAGTACTACCACATTCGAGACTGTTAAACGCTCCTCTAGAAAATTTAGAACCACAGCATACGAGTACACTGTTAAATTTAAAGATTTCAAGTCCGCTGGAGACAACATGGGTTCATCACAGATGTATGGGATTCTTTGATAACCACACTAAAACGGCAATCTCAAGCCAAAGAAAACGATCGCTTGACACCTTCCATTTATCACGACAGTTTGAAGTCACCTGTTTGGATCGAGTTTAGCAACCCAGCAGAACTAACACCTTACAAAGTCATAGACAAGATTCAACACGTACAGAAGTCCAACGCCATGTTTCACAGCATCGATGGAAAACAGACACTGTGCATGACCCACGTTTCTCTTCCCAAAGTTACCGGACGCAAAAAGGTGTTATTGGTAGACGACCTTCTTAGCATCAAGTGCAGCATTGTCCAAATTAACAACCCTCAAGACCAGATGTGTTCAGCCTGTGCCATCGTGGTGGGACGAACGTATGCCGATAAGAACGACACGGCAGAATGGAATAGAGCCTGGCAAACTATTCAAAAATCGACCTCATCGAAACAACGAAGAGATGCAGAACTCCTGTTATAGCAAGCTGACCTGTCCAAAGACACACCCTGCGGAATTCATGAAATGCAAAAATTGCAAGATGTCTTCGCTCCACGCTACACCTTGAAAGTACACCCTCAAGAAGTGCGCGGACCCCTGTTGTTTCGAGGCAAAAATTTCAAAGACGAAAAGTACATTCACGTCTATCATCACGACGAACATTTCGATGCCATTACCAGTATCACCGGATTCCTGGGATACAGTTATTACTGTGAGAAATGTGACTATGGCTATAACAATCGAGAGTAACACAAGCATTGTGGATCGAAATGTGAGGAATGTTTGGCCTCTAAACCCTGTCTTGACGAAGGACAAGAACGTGTGCATTGTCCTGTTTGTCAGCGCACTTTTGTCAGCCCTACATGTTACCAACAACATCTGAAGACGCAAGGTTCACAGCAGAAAAGTGCTTGTCAACTCCTGAGATTATGTCCTACTTGTGGACAAGTCATACGTAGCAATGATGCAAAGCCACATGTATGTCGAGGAAAGAAACGATGTTACATTTGTCGCCAAATCATAGACTTGAAACATGAATGCTACATTCAAAAATACCAACCCGAAGAGGAGGAGGAGGAGGAAAATGACCAGAAGAAAGGGAATTTCATCTTTTTCGATTTTGAATGCATGCAAGTGACTGGCATTCACGTTCCAAATTTCTACGTGGCTCAACGAGCGTGCGAGAAGTGCATCCAAGAGTCTTTTGTCATTGCCCTCACTGTAGCAAGATATCTGGAGGGCGTGAAAAAATCTTTCCGGGACAGAACACGCTGGCCGATTTTGCCCAATGACTCTTAGACCCCATCGACGAGACGTGGAGCCAAGAGGGCATCCAACGTTACGGAGACTGCATCGCTATGTCACGGTGATGGCTCACAATTTCTTGGGATACGATGGGCATTTTCTTCTCAAATACTATACAGAAGAAAGCACCGAACGTAAGAAAGTGACTTTGAACGGAGCCAAAATCATTTCCATGCAAGTGGGACAAGTGCAGTTTAAAGATTCGATGAGTTACTTGGCCATGCCTTTGAGTCGAATGCCTAAAACGTTTGGAATGACAGAAATGACCAAAGGCTATTTTTCACACATTTTCAATACCGAAGCCAATCAACACGCCGTTCTACCCCATTTCCCTGATGCTCACTACTACGACCCCGACAACATGCGCACCGAGCAACGAGAAGCTTTCTGCACCTGGTACCACACTCACGCCTCGGACCCCTTCGACTTTCAGGAAGAGATGTTAAAGTATTGTCGATCCGACGTGGACATTTTACGGCGTTGCTGTGGAAAATTTCGAGAACTGTTCATAGAACACGGAGGGATCGATCCTTTAGAAAAAATCCTGCACCATCGAAAAAAGCCTGTTCCTTAGTGTACCGGAAAAGATTCATGCCCGAGAAGACCCTGGCTGTCATTCCAAACGACCAACTTTGTCAAACATCAATACTCGGTCAAAGCCCTACGCTGGCTACATTACTTGTGCGACAAGGAAGACAAATGGATCCAACACGCCCGAAACGAAGGAGGTGAAAAGACCATCGGAACGTATTCGGTGGATGGCTGGGACTTAGAAAACTCCAAGATCGTGTACAAGTTTAACGGGTGCTTATTTCACGGATGTCCCATCTGCTACCCTCAATGTGACACTAAAAATCAGTTTTTACAACGTACCATGGAAGACTTCTACGAGACCACTTGTCAACGGCGACTGCAGTTAGAACATCAAGGATACCGAGTGGTGGAAATGTGAGAACACGATTACGATCACCGTTTGACGCAACCTTACATCCCCAAACCACGACATGTAGGACGGTGACCGCGTCTCCAGTAGCCTCAGGTTCTTCCACTTTTCCGTTCCTAGTGACGCCACCCAAACCCGATTTGACACGCATCTTTCCTACTTTGAACACCTCAACGTCCAGCCATGCCTGCCACGAAAATAATACGACGGACCGACAATCAGTGGCGACGCATTACACTATAAAAAAGAAATGAGGAAAACGATGGGTATCAATGATTTTTTGCTCCTAAACGCCAAAAGATGTCCCCTAACAGAAGTGCACACTACTACCATCGTCGTTTTCCTGTCCAAAACGGCAAAGGAAAAAGAGGAGGACAGTCGCGTCGTTTGACACGGCATCCGAAAAAAACACTTAGCCAAGCATCGACGTCAACCCCAGAAAACACCCCGTCGTCCAAAGAAAAAGATGAGCAACCAAATGGAAGGATGGTTTGGCAATAGTATAGAAAAAGAGGTCGTTAAACAGACTGATTGCACACCTAACCAACTCCACCAAACATACCCATGCAAAAAGTAAAATAAAAGGACGCATGTCGAGCGATGGACTTTAGTGTATTTTTGCTCCTGAACGCCAAAAGATGTCCCCTAAAAGAAGTGCACACCATCGTCGTTCTCCTATCCAAAAAGGAAAAGGAAAAAGAAAAGGACAGTCTCGTCGTTTGACCCGTCCTCCGAAAGAACACTTAGCCAAGCATCGACGTCTACCACAAAAAAGACAGCATCGTCCAAAGAAAAATAGGAGCACCCAATGGGGAAGATTTTTTGGCGATATAGGAACAAAAAGTCGTCACATTGATGACGAACGATAGTCCATGAGTTAGTCAAAAAGACTGGTTACACACCCTTCGACCTACTCCACAAAATAAGATTAAAGGGTAATGTGCCAAGTCATCGACTTCAGTGTAATTTTTATGTGTGCCCCGGAACAAATAAAGATGTCACACACACACCCCCCAGAAGGTATCCCTCTTCTACCCCCAAAGGAAAGGAAGGGAAAGGACTGCCTCCTCGTTTAGCAAAACATTGGAACGTGTTGTCCGTTCTGTCCAAAGTCCCTCCATACATGCGAAAACAAATCATTCAAACCGCCTTCAAAGCCAAAATGGCACCCCTGATAACAGGACTCATGACAGGAGTTGCTTCACAAATGGGTCAAAGATGAAAAAGGATCAAGAAGATAAAAGGGGTCTCTGGAGTCAAAAGATCTCAGTCGTGACCATTGGAATCTGATGGAAGGACGAACGATGGATGGAATTCCATCGTTGGCAAGAACAACGGACCCCGCATTTACCTCCCAATCCTCATTTGACCGTGATGTCAAGTGCAACGATGGTTACAAAAACAAGCTACGTACACCTTACACAAACCCATTCGACGAAAATTTTCCAGAAATTGCACCCGAGTGGAGGGCATCCGTCATCAATGGCAAGCCGATTTAGCCGATGTCTCTCATTTGGCCATCTATAATCGTGGCTACAAATATTTGTTTTGTGTCATCGACGTCTTTTCCAAGTTTGCCTGGGTCGTGCCATTAACTTCCAAATCGAGCACTGAGTTAGTGCGAGCCCTCAAACTGGTGTTGAAACAAAGTGGTCTCCCTTTTCGATGGCAAACCGACAAAGGCACTGAATGTTTGAACCATGCTTTCCAAAAAGAACTAAAGAAACGAGAAATTCATTTTTTTCACCACCGAGAATCCCGAAACCAAGGCCAGGATCGTGGAACGTTTTCAACGCACCTTGAAAGAACGCATGTGGAAATATTTTCCGCAACAACACACTCTCAAGTACATCGACATCATACCACACCTGGTCCAAGCGTACATGCGCTCCCCCCCCCCCCAAGAAGTGACTCCGGACAACGAAGTGACCGTCTTTGAGCGCCTGTTTGTTACCTCCCCGACAGTGGCTGTCCCCAAGAAAGGTGGAGTGTTGACGGCGGAAGATTGGGTGCGCATTGGAAAAATCAAACGCACTTTCGACAAGGTTACTTACCCAACTGGACTACCGAATTCTTTCTTGTCACTGGACGAGTGTGTGGCCGTCATCCTGCCGTCTATAAACTGGAAGTCATGAACGGGGAAGTGTTAAAAGGAACGTTTTACTTTCCCGAGTTACAACGCGTGACCAAAAAAGAAGACGAAGTGTACGACATCGAAAGCATTCTCGATCGAACATCCCGTAAAGTGGGAAAACGACGTGTCAAAGAAGTCAAAGTACGTTGAAATGGATATCCTCCTAGTTTTGATTTTTGGATGGACGCTTCGCAAATCATCGACTATAAAAAGAAGTGACCATCATGCCCTTCAACACAGCCTCAACCACTACAGCAGTGAAAACTCCTTCCTACAGTTCTTCTCTGCAAGATCTACAAAAGTAACCCTTGTGAGTATGGTGTGGAGGACGTGTGCCTAAAACGCAAATCGTTTGTTTCTGCTAAATCTTTGTGGTGTATTGTGTCATCGGTGCTGCCATTGCCAATCTGAGTTTGCAACAAGGATACAAACAATTGTGGACCATTTTACTCAGCAGTTGCATCGGTTACCTTCTCCCCAATCCTTCCCTGAAATAACAACGGGAATCTTGCGCCCAACGTCAGTCACCCTCCCATCAGTCACCAACCAAACAACAACAATCCTCTTTTGGTCACTTCTCTGACCTCCAGTGACCCCTCGGACATCAGAACTCTGGAATTATGAATAACCAATTTTACTTAACGTAAGCCAAAAACAGTTCCATGGATGTGTTTCCCAAAAACATTATTCTGTTTCACGGCCAAATTACCTCAGGCCATCCAAATGGATCACGAACCCATTGGGAAGTGGCTTTCGTGGAAATCACTCACCGTAGACAAATCAAAAGCATTATTCAAAATCAAAACACTTTTACGGTCGAAGTTTATGACGACCAAGTGCAACACAACTTGGATGAACGCGTAACTATAGGTGACTCAGTGAAAACATAGGACCCCAAAACTAAACGGTTCATCTACCTATTGACAATTCCTGCGGGCTATTATTTTAGCGGTCAACATCTGGTGAGCACGATTGCTGACAGATTCAATGCACTGTTTGGCAAAGTATTGGACAAAGCCAAACGAAGTGTCACGATCGAGTACCATAAAGTGGCTCGTAGCCTGCTGATGAAATTTTCAGAGGACAAAATGTTGGCTATTACATTCTGTCCTGAATTGTTTGACATTTTGGGTGGAGACCTCAAGATCATCAAGATTAAAAACGACATACCAGCCATTACCAGCAACTTTGATTTTGCGAAGTATTTCAGATTGTCTGTAGAATTGAACCCAGGATTAAATTTGAACTTTATATACTCTGATGTGGTGGGGTACAACGTGGTGGGACACGCATCCATACCGTTACTGCGAGTCACTATTTGCCCGTCAGTAAGTCGTATTTCGAAACTGTCAACATTACTATAAAAGGAGATCTGGGACAAAATATTCCATTCACCAAAGGGAAAGTTACGATGAAACTCCATTTTCGAAAACGATCCTCTAACGACTTGTAAGTCATGTATCATGTGTATCGTGGAGTCGCTCGACACGAGGACATGGTTTAGGAGATATGTTGAAATCGGCGTATCGTTCGGTGGCTCCCGTTTTGAAACCGATGGTGACACGAGGATTGCACGACTTGAAAGATGTCGCTTTGACGCAAGGCAAAGAATGTCTCCAAAATGTCGTGATCGACAAACAAAACCCCAAATAAGCTTTCTTGAGAGCAGGCAAAAATGTCTTGCTTCAAACGGGCAAAGACATTTTGGGCCGACGAGAAACTTCTATAAATGCCCTGGACGCTACCGAGTCAGACATTCCTGCTTCCCTGACGTCACAGTAAGGACAAGGCAGAAAAAGACGACGACGAAGACACCCCTCCAGAGGACTTCACACACCCAGAACTAGAAAGACCAAGAAAAGAAGAACTGTCCGAGAATTAGATGTTTTTAATTATTAAATCACATAGAGAAAAATGATGCACCGGGAGTCTTGCGCATGTTCCAAGTCGGAACTGGATCTGTTTGCCATGCCACCCACCATGATGACGATGCAAGAATCCCAATGATAGAATTTCATCCCGTCTCCTCTTTGATGGATTCAGCTCCCATCGAGTTTGAAATCAAAGGACAGCCAGAAGATTACATTGATCTGAATAGCAGTTACTTGTACTTGAAAGTCAAAGTGATCAAAACGGACGACATCAATCCGGGAGCCGATGCTAGAGTTGCTTCCGTTAACAATTTCATGAATTCCTTGCTCAGCGTAGTGGATTTGTATTTGAATTACAAACTAGTCAGCAGCAGCACGGATGCTTTCCCTTACCGAGCATACCTGGAAAACCTCTTGACGTACGGAAAAGAGGCCAAGAACACTCATCTGGATGCTTGCGTGGTATGGAAACCTGACACAGCAGGCGAGGACAAGTTTAACGACACATTCCTAACAGCAGATGACGATCCTCACAATGTGGGCTTTAAAGACCGTCGAAAGAAAATCCTGCAAGGACGTAGTTTAGAACTGTTGGATCGTTTGCTTTTGGACATATGGTTGCAAGAAAAGTATTTGCTGAACGGGGTGGATATCCACCTGAGACTGAGTCTTAGCAGTACCGTTTTCCATTTGATAGCCCATGCCAACGAGTACAAAATTATCATCAGAAGCCAGACTCTACGTGCGTCGTGTGGAAGTATTACCTAAAGTGGGAAACGACAGCAGTCTCACATTAAGCAGAACGACTGCTAAGTATCTGATACGACGCGTGGAAGTCAAAACCTTCGCCATTGCTGCTGGACTCCGACCCAAGATCGAAGATCATCTCTTCCAAGGACAGTTACCCAAACGTTTAATCGTTTGCATCATTAGCAATGCAGCCCTCAACGGAGCCCACGATCAAAATCCTTTTCAGTTTAAGCACTACAGAGTGACCAAGATCGAAGTCAGTTGCGATGGCAAGACCTTGTGTACCAGACCCTTCGAACCGAACTTTACCCAGAAGAATTACTTCAGATCGTACTTGTCCCTGTACGAAGCTACCGGACAGCTAGGCACCAACAGTAGTCACGGTATTTCGTACGACGATTATGTAGGAGGTTACGTTTGTGTGTGTATGTGTGTGTATTTATTTGGTTTGTGAGTATGTGTGTGTGTGTGTGTGTGTGTGTTTGTATGCGTGTACGTATGTTTGTTTGTGTGTGTGTGTGTGTGTGTGTTTGTATATGTGCACGCTTACGTTCGTTTTTTTTTTTTAAATAACAAAAACCACTAAATATTTAACACAAAAAGTTTGGTAATAGTGTTTTTATTTAGTATAAAAATTTATGTTAGGTTAGCACTCTCATCACTGTGGATTGTTTGGTTGATGATATGGGTAGTTGGTAAGAGGGGATGTTTTCCTTCACCTCCGTGTTTGAGACATATAATGTGAAGTGTTCGTCATTCCCGCCATTCAAGTCTGAATAAAAGAAAATGGCCAGCAACAGGGAGAAGATGATAAAATTGCAAGAGGTGGTGGATACGATAGGCATGGTAGAAGACATGTTGGTGAGGATGCAGTATGGGGCTTATAGCCCCCATAGATTATGCATGGAGATTAATAATTTAAAGAAAAAGAAAGGAATATTAAAGGAGATGATAAAACAGGAAAAAGAGAAGAAGGAGGATATGGAGGAAAAAGAAGACACGAGAAAATGAAACAAGAAGATGGAAAAAGAAGAGGAGAACGAGAAGAGGACGAAAGAGGAGATAGAGGAGAAGGAGGAAGAGGAGGATAACAAGGAGAAGAAAAAGAAGAATGTGATCGGGAAGATAAGGTGTTAGTGGAGAAAAAGAAGGGAGAAGAGAAAATAGAAAAAACCCAAAGGCCCTTTTCAGGGCTACTCTATTGCCTCGAAAAGATTACTCTCTTGCCTAAAACATTTTTAGTCAATGGTATAGTTGTTTGCTTATGCCTGTCTGTTTGTCTATGTCTCTATACATTTCCCTTTGTCCATCAATAGTCCCAACCTATGTTCAATTTCCCTTGCTCGTATAGTATCCCACCCATGTTAAATTCCCCCCTTGTCCGTATAGTACAAAGACCCTGTCTGTAATTCTAATTCCCACTGTCCGTATAATTTTTGTCCGTTTAGTACAACCCCCAAATATAACATAGAAGTCTACGTGTCCATATAGTATCCCCCTATACTACTCTTATGGCTAATGAAGGTGACGTTTCGTGTGCTCTTAAAATGTATGTAAATATACACGACTTTGTTAATTATTGTTTGTTTTGAGGGTTGTTAGGAAACCCAAGGTGTTAGTGATCTTTGCATATTTAAGTATATTCTGAACATCCACCAGCAAGTCAGACACAAGAAGGGGAATTTCGAGCTAGCAGTATCTCAGGTCTGGATTTTGTTATCAAAGAATTTATAAGAAAAAGATGCACCGAGACAGTAATGTGGCCAGCACACACACACTGCTAAATTTTCTGCGATTGATGGTTAACCAATGCCGTTGGGAACCCACAGTATCATGTAGTGTACAAACGAAAAAGGTTACATAATATACTTCCATCCTAAGCTTTATTTTCTTATCTTCCACCAGTGTTCGTTTTAAACTGCGTGATAATGCGCATTAACTCAGAAATTAGCATAACCTTTATCGTTGACAATTTAGGCAATTTGGTATGCAGGGTGCAGTAGAGACCTGACCAAAGGAAACTATTTGTCTGGTCTATACCTTATATAAGTATCCTTAAAATTGCTTTCAATAGGATGGCAAACAGAAAGAAAAAGGGCAAATGAATAGCGAAAAAGGCTGCTTTAAGGTAGTGGTTTGTATTTCAAAACAATCAAGGAAACAAATGAAGCAGATGCAGTGCATATGAAGGTTTCAAATGCGTCTTCTAAACAGTAAAACTTTAATTTCAATTCCAGCTCAAGGACAGAAGAATATAAGCAGCATCACTAGCGAAGAAAGCGAAGGGTCATCTGATGACTGGAAAGCTGTCAATATCATTCTGGCTACCGCCTTTCTGGCAATAATTGTAGTTGTCATGATGGCAATTGCTGTCTGCATAATGTCTTCCAAGACAGATGATGTAGAGGATAATCCAACAAAATATTTAGATGATGAATGCGCTCCACTGGTTTCAAATAATGAACTTAAAGACAAGAACTGAAAAGTAGTGAATGGATCAATTTTTATATACTAGTATTTCGCTATGCGTGCTCTGCAACTTTTGCAAGTGGTGTGTTTTTAAGCCACACGTTTTAAGATGCACAAATCGACTATAAAGACTCACTTTAAGGCATTCCTTTAACTTATCATTAATGGACAAATTTTATGGTCCCTTGAGTGAAATTCATGGACAGTTTTTGGTGTATCTATGAACGAAGAAAGCATATGTATGCAAGACATTAGGTCTTGAAAATAAAATATACATACTTGCCCATTTAATTTTTAATGTTAGTCCTGAAACATGGTAATGAAACAGATTGAGGAAATCATTCAATTTTCATTTGATTGCAGCTATTGCTTGCGTTGCTGTTGGTGATGGCACGTTGTCAATTCATTGTGACCTTATGAAGTTATAATTACTTTATAACAACCACGGGCTTGAGGGTAGTTCCAAATGGCTATTATTTACATATAGGTGTTTTTTCTAGCATGCGATGGAAAAGGCCGAGAATGTTGCGATTGAGATTCATCCGGGATATACCGGTACCTTCTCTCTGACTGCCATCCAGATTTCGCTTGGGTCATCAGAGCAGAGTGAAAGGCGGGAATCTTGCAATGGGGGCGCTCTGCAGATATGAACTTCCGAAAGAGTGACTGGTGTAGGATTAAGTTGTTTGCATTTACAACATGCACAATTACTAGAATGTTGGCATACCTCTATGTTACTTTAATTTACTGTGACTGATATTTATTAGGATATTATACTTGTGGAAAATATACAGGATCTAAGCACAGTTAACAAAAATTACTGCTCCAATGTTCTGAAAAATCAGTCTGATTGTGTCTAAAGTATAATCTCTTTAATAGTTATTAAAACAATGAAAATTAAGTTTGCCAGACTAGACAGTACCAGCATTTGAAAGTGCAATGAAAAAAATATACAATGTTTAAAAAGGTTATTGGCTCTTTTTCTTACAATTTACCTCTTAAATCCAAGATGTTAAGATGCCGAACCGGAGTTAGCAGCATTTTGATAGGTGAATATCTGAAGTAAGGCCAGCTGTATACTCTATAACCCACGTTACACCAATCAATCACATACCAAAATAAAGGGAATTAAAAGTTCTTTTAACAATACCTAAATTGTACAAGGTAAGTTTTTTTTTTTTTCAAATAGCCCGTATAACCAGTCAGGAAAACCTGCGAAATGATTTTCTTGAAAACTCTAACCATACGTAAAATATGAAACTGTAGAGCGCCACCAATAGTGATAGGTAAATATTACATTACTGAAATTAGTTTTACCTCCTTTCCCCATCCACATAAAAAATACATTTTAAATAATGCAGTAATACAAGACATGTCGCTATTGCCTTGCTGAATTTGATGTTCGGAGGGAGTCTGATGGCCTCAGGAAAATAATATACTCGTTCGTGCTGCAAGGGTCTCCACTATTGTAAGTTGGCAGTAGATTGGTCCACTTTATGTGCTGTAACTTTTGGGCCCCAAGAAAAATATATGTTCGCTCAGGTGCGTCAAAGACCGAAAGTAAAAGGAGCAGAAAGTTGTGTGCGATCACCAAAATGGGACCCTCATAACAGTTTCTAATGATTAATGATTAAACTAAGCCAGTGAAGTAGCATCAGCCCTTACGGCATGTGGTTTAATTCTCATGAGTTAAAGGTCCTTCACGGTGAGGTACTGATAAGCTATTTTGACAGGGAGAGCAATCCACCTGGAAATGGTTAATGCCGATATCAGCGGAGTCGTCAGTATGTAGGAAGAAAAGCTTCCAAAATCTTCTCCTTTTTTGATTCGGCCAATCGAACCGTCATTCCAAAAACTGGTCCGAGACTTCTATTCTATCATCCCAGCACAGATACAACTGAGACTAGAGATCTCTGTAGGGGATGGATCAAGCGAAGGAGGCCAAAACAGAATCCCAGTCGACAAAGGAGAGAAATAGACTCATAATTGCCGATGAACCCCAAAACAACCTTAATCTATTGATAATGCAGGAAACTCGCTCCTTCTTTTCACAGCAGCTAAGGAAAGTACAACAACAGTTTAATTGTACGGTTATCAAAAAAAGCCTGACCCAACGATTCATAAAGGGGCTTAGAAAAAGACCAAAACACGAAAGAGAGAATCCAACCAGGCATTAATGAGCGAGATTCCGGTATATCCAACTTGAAAATACCTGATAAAATCGGAAAAATAAGGGCTTGAACCAGTGACTGGGCCTTTAGAGATCTTAATCTTTATCCCTTAACAGGATAAGAGAAGAAAATATGCCACTACGCTCAGAGAGGGACGTCTCGGATTAACACGTTTCCTACTGCACAGATCACACAACGATTCTGAACTTATTATCGTAGACCTTGAATGTGGATCATCTCCTGACTTTGACAATGAAGGTTGAAACCTTGCTGGAAAAAGTGTCCTATCGGATAGGCCACTTGATATGAGTCAAGAGTAAAGATGGAGCTTCTGTGGGTTGATGTGGAGAATATTACCTTGGGCTGGTCTATCCACAAGTCGCAAAGTTCGATGGGGACAGTCGTTGGGGCCACATAGGAACTATCAGAAGGAGCTGAAAGGTGGAAATCTTGACTTTGTGGAGTGCTTGCGGATCATTCTGATCAGTGGGAAAGAGCAAGCGAACTGACGATCGCACCTTAGACTGAAAGCGTCCACTGCCCAACGAGCATGTGTGCCTCTTTGTCACCAAAGGTATGCTACCACCGGTGTATCGTCGGAGATCATCACACAACGACTGTTTACTTGGATGACACCAGTATAGGGGTAAAACACCGCCCTCATTTCTAAATTGTTCATATGGAAGCCACTTTCTTCCCGGACAACATACCATGAAGGATTGGCCCTTCTGGATCCAGACGAGAGTCCCAGCAGAGTCTGACGAGTCCTTGATGAGATAGGAGTGGTGTTCGGGGACGTGCATTCGGACTCTGGACAGAAAACACGGTCCCGACTGGCTCACCAACTTAAGTGGTAGTTAAATAATGACCCCAGAGAAAGCCAAACTGTATGAGGATACCTGTGCAGTTTCCAGTTCGCCAGAAGGAGAACCTGGAGAGGGCGCACGTACAGTCTTCTAATGGGAACCAAGTCCGCCGCTTAGTTCAAGGTCCCCATGAATAATAGACTTATGCGAGCCGACAACAATGTCTTGGCTTGAAGAACCGCTAAAAGAGCCAGAATTCTATTTATTCTGTCCAAAGGGACGCAAACTCTTCCTGATTTGATGAAATTCATCCCACCTAAACAAAATCCTTAAACGAGATTAGCACTGAAAACCAGTATTTCCTGTGAAAAGGAAAAAGTGGGATGCGAAACTACGCATCCTGAAAGTGGATCGAAACTGCCCATTAGCTGGGCCTTATGGCATTCCTGACTGAGGGTGTAGCCTTCATCTTGAATTGTTCATAAAAAGCTTGTTTAAGGAAGAAAGATCAAAGTTAAGCCGAAACATTCAGCATTTTATGGAAACAGGGAAAATTCGGAAGTATAAGCCATGGACTGAACGTTAGATACCCTTTCTACTGCGTCCCACTGCAGACGGGGGTGCAATTCTATCCTTAACTGAACCAGATTTTAACGGTGAATAAGAACGGGGGTCTTTGCCAGAGGATGATGTTTCCGGAACCGAAGCCGGTATCCTTCCTTTGTAGAGATGACCCTCAGATTTTTCGTTATGCTCGACCAAGTCTCTGAAACGCCGGCAAACCAACCAGTTGCGAGAATACCGGAAAGAGAGATGCACGACAAAAGTGGGTTCAAGTCACAAAGGACTGAGTTCTCTTTGCTTAGAAAAATGGGACGAGCCTAGCAACTTCAACCCTTCAGCTTTCTGACTGCGTCGTCAGTCTCGGGACGGGTGAGAGGAAGGCTTAAATTTATGTTTCTTCCTGGGCTGAGGATGCATCCCTTCAAAGAACTGTGCTGAAAGCCCTAATAGGCAATCAGGATAAACACACCTCCTGGCCAGATTTGATGGGCCATAAGTGGATGCGATTGACTGGTGTTGATAGTCCCTCAGATCCTGGAATGCCACGGAAAGAACGAGTTCTCCAATGAGCTTCTATGCATAGAAGGGAGTCGCACTAAGAAGATTCTTACTGTGATCCACAACGACTTTGAGTGCCCAAAGTAACTTCCCTGCAGATGAGGAGAGGCAATGCTGATAGCGTTATGGACACAGATAAGGTATGCCTTGAGGTTTTGGCAACCACTTTCAGCAAGCGCTCAAGCGTGGCTGGAGACAAAGATTCCTCTTTAGACGATTCAAGAAGGCTGCCAAAAGATTAACATGCAAGGCTATGGTGGCAAGCATATGAGTCTGAAGGAAATTCCAGGTTCCCATCGAAATCCCCCATTGTGATTTTCCAGCATGCAAGGAAGGAGGCTAATGGGTCTGGAGAGCAAGTGAACCCTGTATCTGGATGCTGAAATCAGCGAACACACCCATTTGTTTCCCGGAAAATTTCTGACCATTAGCAAGCCTACTGGAATATTTCTGTACCCTAGTCGAGTGAGTAACAGAAGGTTTGATAATGAAGAAGCCAACACAGGTCTCTCCAAACTGAAAAATTTGTCTGTTATCCATGCCTGAAGGATTGTAACATATCAGGTGTCAAAAGACCAGATCTCTTCCACCTCCACCTCATGAACAAAAAGATGGGAGGTGGAATGGGAACCATGGGAAGTGAGGGAACCATCTCAGGCAGATCCTCTGTGAACTTGCTCAAGTCCATCAAAACCAAAATTACGTCATGCATACATGCCAACCCCTGGCGAGGAAACAGTGTAATCCAAGTGGACAAAAAGAGTAATCCGAGAAGAAAAAGAGTAATCCACATATAACAAGATACAAATTCAATAAGAATATGTACGAAATGATTTTTTTTTTACCCCTACTGTCTTTTAACATCAATTACTGCTTCAAGGTTTGATATATGTAGCACTTTTAGATTTAAAAAGCAACATACTCACTTTGTACCAGCTGAGGCTATGAATGTTTTGCACACCAGTAGAGCACTAAGTACTAGATTACTGAGCCTGTATCTGAATTCAGTTTTATTGTTGCTAACAATACAGAACAATCTCTCACTGCCAGCATTAGAATGGTAAAGAACCAATATTCCTTTCATAACCTGACAAAGAAGAGGAAATTTATATCTTCCAGTTATTGGGTCATTTAGCTGGGAAATAAGATGAAAAAAAAAATCAATTCTGTCCGCATGAAGTACATTGTCAGGTAGAATGCCAACTTGATACTTCAGTTTTTATTGGCAGCCTTTCGTGCAGCAAGGTGCATCAAATGACAGAGACAACCTGTGATGTACACTGAGACATTTGTCAAAATATAGAATGCAGCTCCTTTATGAATTCCAGTTATCACTGACACATTATCAGCTGAAAACCCCATACAGCTCTGCCAATTTATATCATGTTTATTCAAAGCATTAACACGCAAATCAAAAATGTTTTCTACAGTGGAATTTAGACTCTGCTGGGGCTCTCGTCTGGATCCAGAAGGGCCAATCCTTCATGGTATGTTGTCCGGGAAGAAAGTGGCTTCCATATGAACAATTTAGAAATGAGGGCAATGGGGAAAATACAAAACACTGCCACAATAAAGACCCCTTAAACTAACAAGATAAGAATAAAATGAACAAACTTTGCAAGTACTGCTGGAACAATCTCTCAAAAAAATGTTAAATATGCTAAAAAAAACATATTAAAACACAAACCAAGCAAATTTTCCAAAAGTGATTTTCGCGTGTCTAGATACTACACACATTCAAGAGAGGAAATGTATCATGAATCCATTATGTGGTAGTCTGACTGGTCCTGTGCCTTCTTCTTAAATTATAGAATGTTCCATTTAATGGGAGGTTGGAATGTGGGCACTTGCATCCAAGAAGACATAAGCAAGGCAACAGTGACAGCTAATGCATTTCTGCTATTTAACAAAAATTGTTTCATTCATATATGCATGTGTGCTATGCTAATGGCCTATTCCAATGATTTCTAAATCTAGGAAGATTCATAATAATGAAACAACGGATGGATGGATGTATGGATAGATAGATAACACCAACAAATGTTTTGATAATTCTTTTATTTTCATGAAACCAAAAAAGAAAATAAATCAAAATTGTTCAATGACCATGAATTACATAATTAAATCTCCAAGTTCCAAATCAAAAATAGGAAACATTTTACTCTGTTGAGATGTAAACACAATAAAGGAAAAAAAAAGCCTCTGCCATCTGAATTGATCAACATGAGTATCACAGTCTGATATACTGGGTCATATCTTCCTCTCCCATTAGTCAAATCTCTCTCTCTCTCTCTCTCTCTATCTCTCTCTCTCTCTCTAAGCAATCTGGGATGCAACACAAGAAAATTCCATTTGGCCATAAAATCTGCATGATTTTGACTGTATATTTCAATTCACACAAATTTAGTGAATATTACAAGCACAGTACATTGGTCTGAATTAACCCTTCTTTTAACTTCTTTGCAACAATGTTATTACATTAGAAATTTCTTTCACATCAATTCTATAATGGCTTTGTATATTTATCTAAAGGGATGTGTGTGTGTGTGCATGTGTCACATTTTTCTTAAAGAAAATCATACTCTTGAGTATTTTCAGCAGATGATCTCTAGTGCTACTGCAATTTCTAAGGAATATAACATTATTAAATCCTATTGCAACACATTTTCCAGCAATAATGAATGTTATTCAATGATACTTAAAACATGGAGAAAAAAGCTTTGTATCTTTCTTTATGACATACACTTTAGTATTTTTACAAATAAAAGTACTAATGAATAATGGAATCAGTTTGCAACTCCTAAATTACATAAAATGGCACACTGACTACAGAATCCCATGGCTTGAAAAATGTAACAATTTTCTTGTCATACATAATTGGATATTATGTTGTACAAATGCATCAAAAATGAATTTTTTTTTAATATTTATGGTACATTCTTCGAAAGTAGAAAGAAAAAAAATTGATTTCCAGGCAAAATGTTAACATGTCTGATGCAGTATGAGGAATATTTGCAACCAAAACTAGAAATGTATGTGTAAATATATAAATACAGGTCACAGTGACATAATAATTGTAAACTACTGACCTATCTCATTACAATGAATTTACATGAATCAGCAACAACTTTGAAAAATGTGAACACATTCAATGGATGTTTTTATGGAATTTTATACTTGTATGAGACTTCCCAACAGAATCACAAAATCTGACCCCCAAAAATGTGGAACAACTAAGATAATATGAGGTCCCTTTCAAGTAAGGTCACCTCTTGAACAGACACCAAAGTACCAGACACCAAATCAGTATGATTCTACCAGGTCATCCTTATGATTGGCCAATATATTGTCACTGTTATTCAATCTGATGCACAAAGCAAGACTCGCACATAAATATATATTTTTTGTAACATGTTTGCACCTATATAGATTCCAATAAAATTGATATTTTTAAATGCACAGCACAACAAGAGACCTATGTGGACCTGAAATTGCTCTTCTAGCAGAATTCTGTCCACAAACAAAATATACAAGCAAAGGCCAAGAAAAGCTAAGTCAGTATAATGCTTTTGACAAAAAAAAATTTCCACTGCATATGTCATAATAAAAACCATTTCAAGGTTTTTCATTCTATTTTATCTTCATTCATATCTGATGGTACATCGACATCAAATGTCCAATATTAAATGACCTTTTATGACAGGAAGCTTTCTGCCGACGTTGATTACATTCTATTTACTGGTTTTTGAAAAACTGGTTTCAAGTATTTTTAATAATGGTACTTACATATGATGGCAAATTAGTTTAATTTGTACAAAGCCATTTATACCAGGATGCTTTGTCAAATTTCGTCAGATTCTTTTTTCAGTTCTATTAGAAGAAGCTGTTAAAAGTTTTTCTCTATTTTTAACAATAGCAGCCATATCTGATGGCAGATCAGCACTGTTTGTACAAACCTGAAGGTCCTTCAAGTAAGGATACCTTCTGTCAAAGGGGCAGTTATGGTCAAGAGTTACTGCTCTTTGTCTACTGAAATTTAAAAAAAGATGATTTTTGTCCTTTAATAGGGCTGGATTTGCAAGGTAGCAGGCTAATATTCCTAACATAATGTGACTGAGGAATGTATTCAAAGGAGAACTGTATATTTTTTAATAATAGTGGTCATATATGATGGCACATCAACATCTGTAAAAAATTTTAAGTTCTTCATGCCAAGATACTTTCTGTTGAACTGGGTCAAATTCTGTTGAGTGTTTTTTATAATAAGTTGTTTGAATGTTTCCTCATCCTTAGGAATAGATGCCATATTTCATGCAAATAAATAAATAATGAAATTAAATATGCAAGAGTTTAGTTAAAAACACACTAGTATGCTTGTCTCTAGTCCACATCAGAACGCAACAACATATTTTTAGCCATATTTTCTGAACGGTGTGGTACTTCAGTTGGAAGAACTCTTCTGTCTTTATTAGCACCATGGTGGGATTTAGGTTGTTGAAAAAAATCGGACTGAAGACAAATTCTGATCATGAACACTCTCTGGCTCATGAACACTCTGTATGCGTTGTGACCATGTTTCCAACTCTCTGTGTCACAGTCCTACATGTTCTCCCACCTGTAAAAAGACAAAAGTTTAAATTCACTAATTGTCATAATGAAATTTAAATTAAAACTAATATATTAAAACACCTGTATAGAAACATTGTATTGCCTGCAGTACAGTGTTATTATAATACAGTTTTGTAGCTTTTTTAATAAAAAATGTAATTTTCAAAGTAAAGAAAAACTGTATGACAAAGATGAAAAAAAAAATCAAGAAGTGTAATATTACAGGTTGTCACTTTGTACACACTGGTGTGTTGTGCTTTTTTATCAGGCATAAGTAAAGGACTATTTTATAGTTTGTTTGGTGTTGACTAAATATACATTTAGATACCTCGAGTCTTGCACTGGTGGTGAAATTATTTATACAGGTACCAAACACCACCTACATCAAAAATGTATCACACTATATATTTAAGAGAACTGTTTTAATGTCAACATATTCTATGTTTTCATTCTACTATTTGCATATCAGCGACATGAATCAAGAAAAACCCATTATAGCTTATATTCACAATCAAAGAATATATGAATATATTATGCTTGTAGAGCCAACAGTTACAGACCGCCACTGCAAGAAACATACAATGAACCATTACATGTCCTTTTGTGAAGCAAAAGAGAGTGAATGTATTTGCCACAAATTCCACATTTGGGTTTTGTGTGAATGTGTGTGTGTGTGATTTAGATTTTTTTAACGTAGCTTTAACAATTTTTCAGTCATATCACTATGATGTCTGCAGTGTGACAGTTTATAGTGATGTTTAGCACTAGGGCATCATGCCACAGACATGTAGCATGATGTCCCACCCAGTCACATTATCCTGACACCAGGCCAAGCAGTCCTAACACTAACCTCTTAATGCTGAGCGCCAAGCAAGGCAGCTGTTAGTACCATTTTTGAAAGTCTTTGGTATGACTTGGCCGGGGTTTCATTTGGGTTTTAAAAAACCATTTGCTTAGGTTTCATTAGAATCTATGTCAAATAAGTTTGTATACAATGTTGTCTGGATAAGCTTACCTTGGCTATGTGCGGATGTATGTGTGTGAAACTGCTGGCCACCGTGAGCATTGTGGAAATGATGCACATGTCTCTGTTGATTATTGTGGTGATTTCTCATGTGGTCCTGCATGTGTTGCTGGTGGGCCTCATCATAGTGATTATGGTGACCACCAAAAAAGTCATCACCAAATGGGTCGGATCCAAAACCAAAAGTATTGGAACCAAAACCTCCTCTAGAAATATCATCATCTTCATCCATGTCACTAAAAAAGTCATCAAAGTTGAAGAAGTGACTTTTGTGGCCATTGCCATTGCCTCCAAAGTTGAATTTAAAATGATCTGATTGGTGATTTTTATGATGTGCAAAGGCATCGTCAAAGTTCTTAAAGAAATCGTCAAAATTGAAGTTAAATCCACTGAATCCTCCTCCTCCATTATTACCACCACCAGAACCATCCTCTCCAAACTGGTCATAGTGACGTCTCTTGTCTTTATCAGACAGTACCTCATATGCTAAAATAAATCAGAAAGACAAATCTAATAAGTAAACAACAAATCTGTAGCAAAGCACTGCATCTTACCTGCAGCAGAATTTTATCATGGCTGACATGGCAGCAGTTTTATGTAAGATCAGTACAATTTTCATTTAGCACAGTGTCTTACCTGTTAACCGCATTAGGATGCATATAACTTTACCATATTTTGCTCATCTTTTTTAAGATTAAATATGCATTTTTTTTACTAGTATTTGATGTTCTAATTTTATCAAACAGCTGTAACTTCAGATTGAAAACCTTCAATTTTAGTATCTCCCAATACGATGGACAGTGTGCAAGATCATGTCCATGATAAAAATGGCTTAATACTGTGAAAAGGCTGTGATGTAGAAAAATTTCCTATGAATTCTAGTACAAAAATGAATGGCCACTTTGGAGACTGACTGTAAGTTGTAATACCCAAAAACACTTCACAGCATACATGTTACAAATTGAACAATGGCATAGGAAAAGTACTGATGAGCAGTCATTGGATTTTTTAAGATGGCTATCAAGGCAGCCATATTAGCTGTAAAATGGATACCATTTTGACTTAGAATCAAGACTCAAGTAGATATCTTAAAAAGTCTTTTGGTGTAAACCCCATCTCATTATGGCCATCAATTCAGAAGAAGCAGTGATAAGGTTTTCAAGACAGTCACTGTGGTGGATATATTCAATGTAACATAGGATGAACCAGGTATGACCAATGAGATATTTAGTGTGGGGGAAAAAGTTAAAATATACAAGCTTGAATGGGAAGAAAATAACAGAATAGCAGTACCAATATCAGGTTTCTAACTAGCCAGAAGTTGGGTGTGAGATTCTGGAAAACATATCAATATCTGGGACAGATGTGGGTGAAGTGACGACAAATCTGGGTAAATGGGTCAACATCATGACAAATCTGGGTAACTGGGACATATGTAATGCTGTTTCAACACCGTTTAGTTATGGAATGGCATGGGGGGAAGGGGGCTGTCCTTCATTTAGTAATGGTTAGCCAATCATATTCTGTATGTCGGTAAAGTGGGTGTGGGATTGTGATACAGTATATAGATCTAAAGACAGATACAAGAGAATAGTCAGAATGAGAAAAAGATCCAAGTCTGAGATGCGAAATGGAGTCTTAACAGAACAACTTCATACTAGGACTTGCAAGATAGTCAGAAAAAGAAACAGACATAAACAAGATGGGGAATTAATATAAGATATAGAATACATAAAAGATATAATGCAGTGATAGATATGAGTGGTCAACTATCAAGAAACCATGTAGCTAAACTGTAGTGTAGCACTTGGAGAGGTGTTCAGAACCTCAGAATGTGTATATTTGTGTATTTCAAAAACAAATTGTGTTATTTTATCAAGTGAAATTCTGATCTGGTTTATTTCAAAAAAAGCAATGTTTTCTCCAGATCTTGATGTAAAGTAGTACTCCGTTTGAAAATAATTTATGCTTTTCAGTGTTTTCAAACATTTTGTTCACTCAGATTTTTGTTGCTCAAAAATCTCCTTTCATAGTTGATATTCATAAGCATTTGATGCATGCCCTGCTTCTTTAATCCACCAATCACACCATTTTTAGTGAGAAGAACAGGCCTGGTGTTAACTGGAACAAAATTTCCAGCCCCCAAGTAGATTTAAAACTAATCTTGTAGAAAATTAAAAAAATAATTCTATCCATTATATTAGTTAAAGAAAAAAATTATTCTGAGACAAAATATCAATATCTATTGTGGAAAGAAAATCTAAACCACCATCAGAAAATTAATCTTTATTCTTATTCTTTTGATATTATTTTTTAAATTGAACCCTTCTTCATATCTGACTGCAGGGGGCTCACAAATAACATGATTTCCAAAAATTTCACAATTTGAACTGTTTTATTTTCTGAATGATGCAATAATTTCACTTTGTACAGCAACAGAATCAGTGGCACCCTCATTATAACACAGTAGACGGGGGCCATAACCGCCAACCACACTGTTATGGATATCTATAAGATATATTATTTTTTAATACAGTTTCAAGTCATTTGAGTTAATGACATTTGTTATTTATTTCTTTAATTCAGTGACTGGCCTGTACTATAGTAAGAGTACATGTATCTACTTTCTCCAATCATAAATCAAGGTTATTTCCTCCAAGTTCATGTCAACAACTAATTCGGTCAAAGTACAACAAACATTAGTTGAATGTCAGTCATGTCCACATAATATGATCCAAGGAGTACATTTGTACTTCGAATATGTTGTGACTGCCCTAGCAGCTGATTGGACAATAATAATAATCAAGTAGTACTGTTGACAATCAAGATATTTCACAATAAAATAATTTAAATGGTCGGGAATATTTTCTAAGTGAATAAAATTTGTTTATTTCATATGCATTAGGTGACTATATAAGAGAACTAAAGCACCGTATTCTCATTCTTCAGTTATATTCAGCCTTGCAAGAGTCATTAGAGGAAATATGATTTATTTATAATTTATTCACTGAATTCCCAGAGTGAAAAACCATTTATTCTAAACAGACAGTACCTTGCTGGACTAGTGTAAAATCATTCAAGGATTTGAATATTTAATTAATTTTGTTGGATTACATGAAACATTTAAGGACTTTAGTGACATTCAACTTTCACTGGATTACCTTGAAGTAAAACTTTTAGATATTAGAATAGTGCTTCTTCAGTGGTGCTAGCATAGCACATAAGAACTTTAGAACCTTCATTCAGAATACCACTGGATTGTAAGTGGAATATAGTGAAACTGATGTTACATTTAGGATAATATTCTACGAATTCATATAATAATGTAGCTATTTATAATTCTTTCACTTTGTTTTATTTTACACAGTAAGTAAATAAATTAGTTTAGAAAACTGAAAGTATGTAACAATAATAATAATAATAAGAGTTTTAACTTAAAGTGGGCAATTCAAATCTGAACCACAGTAAAGCATGATTGACCAAAATTTTTTAAATAGTGCTTTGAAAAGAACATTGCTTCACAATGTTTTCTTTCAACCAATACTGTTATGCACTAGTATGATTTTACATTAGTATGATTTCAATCATGGGATCCATAGATGTACAATGTTATATCCAAAATCATGTTATAAAGAGGGAGAGCTGTATCTACATCTTTTATTCTATTCATCAGTGTATACAAATTATCACTGACAATTGGCAAGAAATGCAGAGCATACATTTACCTTTAGCTATTTCAACAAACTTCTTCTCTGCTTCTGGGTCTTTCTTGTTTTTGTCTGGATGATATTTTAGGGCCAGTTTACGGAAAGCTCTTTTGATTTCCTTTTCACTAGCCCCTTTTTTTACTCCTAAGATCTCATAGTAGTCCTTTGTGGCCAGAGCAATTTCCAGTGCAAACAGGCTGCACATGGCAGACATCAGAAACACTTTATCACAACGCATGGTCAATCTACAAATGAAGAAATAAAGAACAAAAACGCAAGCATTAATTATTGAAAAGCTGAGATGGAAGCTATCATAAATTCCAGCAATTATTATTTGTATCATAGCCTTTCGATATTTTGCCCTAACCCATTTTGACTGCACTGAACAGCATTCAAGATCCAAAACATGTTTAGCCATCTATATTTCTAAAATGATAAGCTCATGTTTGATTATAAACTATCACCCACACTTGTAAACACTAATAAAATCACTGTTCCCTGATAAGCAACTTTTCATTGTAAATACAAGGTGGGCTCCCTGGTCTTAACATGGGTGAAATACTGCACTGATCCTAGTGAGTAAGAGTAGTACAGTCTGAGAATAAAAATTCTTCTGAATACTACTTTCTTATTATCATCCTTTTCTTCTAACAAAACTGTTGACATCAAGTATAAATATAGTTATCCCATAATATCGGAACTTAAGAAAACGAAATTGGTGTGGAATACTATCAAAAGCTTTCATGAGGTCTAAATATGACATCAGTTGATACACTAGAATTCAGTCCAGTTATCTAAACATTCGAATAACTGGCTTACATGTTATCTTGGAAGCCATTTTGATCACAAGATACTGTTTAGTTTTTCTTTCAGAAAGTCCATGCTAATTCTTCAAAATTGAAGACATTGAACGATTAAGCAAACAGCAAAGTGGCACTGATCAGGTTGGAAGTTTCCTCAAAATAGTGACATCAATATCATCAAGCTCACTAGTCTTTTAAGATTTCAAAGCCTAAACTCTTTCATAATTTGCTCTACAGAAAAGGGTTGAAATACAGCACACCATTTCACTCAAAATGTGTTTGTGTACACACATGTTGCTTTAAGTAATTTCTATCTATCTATAAATACACTGATGCAGTCACACCTGACTATTAAGCAACAGGTGGTATGTGGTCAAAGATGGAGTAGAGACAGTAGCAATAGGACAGTCAGAAGAGTAATGATAGGAAAGGCAGAAATTAGTAAAAGAGTCACTGTATGTTTTTGTCCCTTCATACTCAGACCAATCCAGCTACTGTAGCAGTGATGAGATAATGAACCTCAACCAGCATAGCCCTGAGAATCTTACTTGTTTCTGACTAGTTCAATAGAATGCGATTTTGGAAAGCTCCTGCTTGCGAGATACCAAGTCAGGAGCATCTGCAATTATTGATGGTAATTTGTTCCAAATACTTATTGTACGAGGGAAGAAGCTGAACTTGAAACAATTTGTTGATGCTGACTTTGATTAGCACTTATTCCTGTGGTTTGCCCCAGTTGGGCTATATGCTAGAGTCAGGTATTTGTCTTTACTTCCTTTGTGGCAAGATATTACTTTGTGTGTGTGTGTCTGTGTGTGTGGTAACTGTGATCAACTGGAAACATAAAAAAACCTACCAGATTAAATAATGTAAATAATTAATGGCTGTGGCTAATTTCAAATGATCAACCTTACGAGGTTTCTTGAAAATGGAAATTTTTTGACCATTTGACAAAATAAAGTTCCCATTGAGGGTTACAGGAAGATAACCAATGGCGAAAACACAAAATTCTATTTAGCTATTTCCGACATGTTCTGGAGTATATATAAGATTTTAAAATGATCAACGCGTCCAATGCACTGAGTATTTTTTAAATATTCCAATAGTGAAAAAAAATGGAAACTGATAAAATTTTAAAGCAACAAAAAAAAAAACAAAAAAAAAACCAGACCAACCAATATCCTGTATAACCAGAAAATACCAACTTAGCTTTCACAACATACATTTCTCGTTTTGTAAAGCAAGACAGGTACTATTTTTAGGTTTCCAATCGATCCATATGCGTACATTTAAGCTCTTTGCTGCCAATGCGCTTGCATCATTTTTTTTATTCTTCTAAATCAGGTTCAGCATCATAACTGACGTACATACAAGTTACACTGTAAATGCAAGCCAAATGTACTTCAACTCAGTTTAATCGATAAATTTTGCGAATTTGTTTTAAACAAATTTTTTGCATACCCAAACATATCGTGTGCCATTTTGTTTTGTAAACAACTGTAATTAAAGCATATCCTATATTGTGGCAAATTTGCTGTACCTTTGATTAAGTCTGTAAGAAGTATAATTACCTGCCTCTTCTTTATTCCGTGAAGTTGGTCTATGACTCCTCGAAAACAAACACTGCCAGCTGACAGGGTTGTCGTCTCACTACTTGTGAAGTGTATCAGTACGACGATCCAGTTATTGCTAAATATAGAATATGTCCGGAAGGACACATGTAAATACACGACTGAGAATTTCATTGGTTAACTTGTGACGGGATTCTATTTCTGCTTAAAATATCGAAATAAGTTGATAAACTTCATTACCTTTTTGAAACCAGTCTAGGACACAATGGACTGGTTCGCTACCCATCACATTATACAGCTTGTAATATTTTTTGTTGGTTTCCAAGACCCGATAATAATAATAATAATAATGAGGACTT
The DNA here is from genome assembly GCA_016617855.1 of Megalonaias nervosa. Classification (NCBI taxonomy): domain Eukaryota; kingdom Metazoa; phylum Mollusca; class Bivalvia; order Unionida; family Unionidae; genus Megalonaias; species Megalonaias nervosa. The sequence continues at coordinate 51,276 of JAECUM010009790.1, read as the reverse complement.
TGTATAACGCCTAATCTTTAGAAGCTCTAAGCGCTTTACAACATTTGACAACACTTAAAAAACATATATAATGATATGATTACAAAAATGAAAAACAAACACCACGAAATTAGAAAACAGAAAACATGCTGTAAATAATTAAGGTAAGGATACATTATTAGGTCTCTAAGTCTGTTCTTGCAGTTGAAATGGTGAGTTTTAAGAGCGCTCTTGAATGAGATCACTGTGTCTTTGTATCTAAGTGCAGTGGGCAATTCGTTCCACGTTGCTGGGCCCTGGTATGTAAAAGAGCGTTGTCCATATGATTTAATTTTCATAGTGGGAATAATGAGAATACGAGTGTCAGAAGAGGAGTGTAAGTATCTTGCTGGTGTGTACACATGGGTGAGGTCAGATAGGTATGTTGGACTGGAGCCCGTCAGTGAAACGTAGCACAGAGAACAAATTTTGTGTTTAATTCTGGATCGTATGCATAGCCAGTGTAGGGTACAGAGCAGGGGAGAGGCGTGCTCTGATCGTGGTACTCTAAGAATGATCCGAGAAGCTGTGATTTGAACTTTTTGAAGTTTCTGGAGTAGATATTGAGACGAACCGGACAGAAATGAGTTACAATAGTCCAGTCTTGAAAGTACTAAGGAACACACAAGTGTTTTAGTGGCATCAACTGAAAGATACTTGCGAATGGAGCTGATGCGTCTCAGCTGAAGATATGCAGCCTTACATATGTTCATGACATGTTGGTGCAATGAGAGAGTACTGTGACCTCATTGTGACACAGGTTCTCGACGTGAGCTGATGTTGGAAAAAAAAATGCAATTGTACGAAAAAAATCATACCGGGTGACAAAATGACTTCAGATTACCCCCCAATACCCGTTCTTACATAGGACTTTACCTATCATACTGTCTCTTTTATAGTATGATATACAAGGTCCAATGTCAGAAAGGGTCATGGGGGTTAACTGAGGTGATTTTGACGCTTGGTTATGATTTTTTCTTCTTTCAGATTATTGGGGTCTTTTTGTGGGGGTGGGGTTTCACATCAAGCTCCCGTCGAACACCTATGCATTGTGAGTACCGGTAAGCTGAAGTATAACTAAAGTTGTAGAATTAAAAAAAAATTTTTTTTTTATTTTTTTTTATAAGTTTGCCGATTTGTCTCACACGGTGTGCACTACGTATGCTGCGAGTGAAAAAAGCCAACAATTCTACGACTCTGACATTGTTTCCTTACACGGTACTATAGTGCCATTTGAATATAATTAGCTTTTATTGTCGGCAAATTACATGCCATGTATCTTACTCATCCCAAACTTCTAAAGATTTCTGGTGTATTTCAAAACCGATCACTTCATTTAGGCATTACGGGATTGCTGTGCAAGATTTACTTTAAATTAAAAAAAAAAAAAACAAACCAAAAAAAAAAACAAAGGAAAAAAAAAGAAAATAAAAAGACTTGACGTCGGGCATCCCCTGGTTCGTCAGTTAAAACACTGGACCATTCCGACCGCTTTGGAGGTATAACGGTACCAATTGTACAACCCCAGGTGGGCGGAGCTTAAGGTGTAGTGTATTCAGAAATAAACCACAAAACTAGCTGTGATTGGTGCATTATGTAAGAGTTGTACTTTCTGTTGGGCTTAAAAAACAGTTGAGCCTCTTGGCAACATGTGAGATTATGTTAATTCCTATCTAGATCATATTTTGTATTTTTTATGATTTTTTTAAAATGTGGTACACATGACTGAAAATGTGTCTGGTGTAACTAGATAACTCTTACCCCTGTCTAGTTCCAGCAGGGTTATCTCTCTTAAATGCAATGGAGTACCTGGTTTTGTCCTTGTCAAATTGACACTCTAACATTTTTCTCTGTGACAGTGGGTGACATGCATGCTGAGGTAGGATAGAAAGTATATTTATTTCACAAAACATTAGCATTGAGGTCTATGGAAAAACAATTGGTACCGGGATACCTGGAACCAACACTGCCCTATAAACATATCCGAATATAAGGCTATGTCAAAGGGTCGAAGGTCAACTTTGTATAACACCAGCATTGAGATTAGGCAACAAATATCAGTCGCGGACAAGAAACAAGCCACAGAAAATAAGATTTTATTCAGTCTGATCAATGGGGGTAATTCCGACCATGTCTTGGATAATTCCGTCCATAACACCTGGTTAATTCCGACCAGAGAAGGATAATTCCGACCAGCGTGCGAGTAATTCCGACCGGCATATGGGCAGTTCCTACCAATCGGTATTCCCGAGCATCCATGTACAACATAATCCACATATCTTTAATTCCATTATTTAATTAGATTCCCAGTAATGTGTTATTATCACATGAATTTCTGCAATTATACAAGATATTTACAAATGTATATTTTGTATGCTTATACACACTCCAAGTAGCAAAGAATGTATATCAGCTACCCCACACCCAAGCTAGACTTATTCAATAGATTATGTAAGGTAACAGTTTTTTAAATTAAAGAAATAAACAGTAAAACGAATAAAAGACCGTTTTTTCAACAGAAAAATAGGCGCCTATCATCAGTGCCAGTTTCGGCGATTTAGTATACAAGGTGTATGCATTTGTGTCTGTCTTGTGGTTTAGTTTTGTCATACCTATATGTTTTAACTCTACTTCTTTTTAATTTTGTGTATATTTACGTTTAATTGCTATATGTCTTGTATGGTGTATAATAATTATTATTGTTATTATTATAGCTTTCGAAAGAGATCTTAATTTCAGTACAATTGGGTTAATAATTATTCCGGCATGAAACGTTAGCAAATTGGTCACAATTTAAAGGATAACAACGATCAATGTTTTCATTGCAAAGACTGACATCTTCTTAACGGGAGTATTATAGTATTCATCTGTTAAATACTCTCATTTAACTTTTACCCTGCCCCCTTCCAAGTTTTCCTTATTCGTCAGTATATAGCCAAAATGCCTAATAAATATTTGCACGCAATCAAGAGACAGTTGTTTCATGATCCAGAAACTAATTAGCTATTTATGGCTCTAATGTGGCATTATTTAATATATTTCTAAGTACCTACGTTTAGGAAAGATACTCCAACAAACATACTGGTAGCACTTCAGTTTAATAGGCAGCACGAAAGAACATGTTAAAAGAAAATTTATTAAAACAAGCTATAAATTTCATTGCAATGGAGCTAATTCTGAATATACTTTCATTCCTCTGCTCCTAGTATTTCTCAGTAGTAATAGGGGGCGATTCACGGACAATGGGAAAATGCATTACAGACCCCCCTGGGCCTGTTTACGGACATGATTTATACGGACAAAATCAAAATCCTGGGCCTGTTTACGGACAATGGGAATTTTGTATAGGGACAATAGGAATGGAACAGGTGGGATGACGTCACGGTACTGGACACTTGCAACAATGTAGCAAGTACCGTGACGTCATGCCACCTGTTTCATTTCTAGAAAAAGTTTTACGCATTCACATTCGCGCTCGTTTCCATAGATTGATGAACATCAATCTATCCTACCCAAATTATACAACCGACTAAAAAAATTTTAAGTAAGAGAATAATGTTTTTGGGAGTTAAACATAAATTATACAATCGAAGAAAAAAAAATTTAGGCAAGAAAGAATAAATCTTTTCGAGGCATATGAAGTGGCCCTGAAAAGGGCCTTTGGATTTCTTCTTCTTCTTTGTCTTCTTCCAAGTTCTTCTTTTCCTCCACCAACTTCTTATTTTCTGTCCTACACTTTTTATCTTCTTCTCATTCTTTTCCTCCTCCTCCTCCTTTTTTTCCTTCTCCTTCTCCTTTTCCTCCTTCTTCCTTTTCTATCTTTTCGATCCACTCCCTCATCCTCCTTTTGTCTTCCATATCATTTTCCTTTTCGTCTTTTTCAATTCTAATCATCTCATTTAATATGTCTTTACTTCTCTTCAAATTGTTTATTTAGATGCTTAGTCGATGGGGACTATAAGCCCCAAACTGCATTCGGACTAGCATCTCCTCCACCATAGCTAGTGTGTCTGCCACCTCCTGCAATTTGAGCATTCTCTCCCAGTTACTTGCCATGTTGTATTCTGTGCAAAACCACATCATATCTACTATCCACAAAAACGTACGCGAACGCATAAAACACACACTTTACTATCCATACAAACGGACGCGAACGCATAAAAGATACCTATCTACTATCCACACAAGCGGACACGAACGCATAAACACACACTCTACTTTCCACACAAACCAAGGCGAACGCATAAAACATACCATATATACTATCCACACAAACGATAAGAGAACAAAAACCCACACACTCTACTATCCACACAAACGGACGCGAACGCAGAATACACACACACACACACACACACACACACACACACACACACACACACACCATTAAACGAGTGAGTGTTTATAGTCACACTACTTCACATTCACACAAATTGGCAACTTGAATAGTCTCTCTTTTCTAAAGATTTGGTTAGCCCTGAGAAGGGCTGGTTTTTTACCTCCAAATACACCTGACTAATGGTGACATCTCCCTGGGCTAGCACCTCACACACAACGTCGGCTCCAGTCCTGCTCCCAACTGATGTTTGTTCTTGGGAGCGCAGAGGGAGGTTGACTGGTTTCAGATTCCCAATCTTCAGTTTCTGGGATTCTGAAGACTACCCTCTGTCTTCTTCTGTTTTGTAGCCGGGGATGATGTTGCTGACGCTGCGGCTCCCATTCTTGCCGCTGTCTCTCTAATTCCTCCAAAGCCTCCACCTCCCAGTTTTTCATCTGAGGGGCAGCGACTCTTGGTACTGGTGGTAGTGGTTGTGGTTGTGGCTGTGGCTGTCGTTGTGGTACTAGTGCTTGTGGAGGTGTCCTCACCTCAGGTTTGACCTCACACAGAGGTCTTAGCATGAGGTGAGGCAGGATCCCTCGCTTTTTATCCTTCTCCTCTTGTTTCCTCTCGTTTTCCTCCTCTTCCTCAAGTCTGACACATTCTGCAACGGCCTCCATGGCTAGCTCATCCAGGAGCCGCCTAGCATACTCCAGGTGCATTTGAAGTTCAAGCAATTTAGCAGTTTTGCTACTCATTTTCAATGTTGATACGTCAACACGGGTAGCCAGACTGAAAATCGCGTCGCTTTATATACTTGAAGCACGGCCGTGAACGAAAACATCCCTGGCACCAAAACTTACTATCACATCAAACGCACGGACCTAAAAGAAACACTCACATTGACTTTTTTACTTACAAGCACAGACACACACAATCCGACAAAACAGAGAAACGAAGTGCTTATAGACACACTTCTATTTTCTTTAAAGACACAAACACACGAATTTGTTTTGGCAATTTAATTAGTATCTCTTTTCTAGAGTATTGGGGTAGCCCTGAAAAGGGCTGTTCTTTGTTGACGGGGAGTGATGGCAATCTTTTTTACTGTCTAAGATTGCGTCCCCGTCTGGCAGCAGGCTTTCCTACACGATACGGCCTGCTTCTGCGGAAAGAGAAGGAGAACTCTTTGGTGTCTACTCGACAGTCAACAAAACCTCTGTCTGGTTCTTGCTCCTGCTGCTGTTGTTGCTGCTGTTGTTCTTGCTGCTGTTCTCTCTGCTTCTGAAGTCTGTACTTCTCTGTCCATTCTTCTTATTCTTTCTTGATTTCTTCTCTGAGGACCTCTTCTACTAGGTCTTGGACTATTGATAACATCCTGACATTCTCTATCTCTTCACGCTTCGGTATCAGGTTTAGCCTGACACGATGTAAATTGACGTAAGCTTCGTTCAGCTTCGCTAGTCTGGAAGGCATCTTCGTAGGTTGACGAGTCAACAATAGATGGCCAGACTGGAGACTGCCCTGCTTTACATGGTTCAAACGCGGACGCGATAGAAAACATCCCTACTAAGTTTTTTTTGGGTCGAAACGTTATGACAGCTCATGTCATGGTAAGGGATAGAGAGAAGTCAAAGAGCATATATTCACAGTCTTTTTTGAAAACAAACGACAGACACATGTTTTCAAAACACAACATTTTTATTCAACAAACAATTAACCATTGACAATTAACAATAACATCAAACAAACTATTTTTCACAAGGTTGGCAACGTTCTGAAATCATGTGAGATTTCCACTGATGGAAGTCATGAGGCCATTGATGTACACTACGTTTCCGAGCTAAAGACAAAAGATAGCCATAATGGTCACAAAACCATCGATCTACTTTCTCATCGTTTGTAGAAGAGTTACTATCAAAATAAGTCACTAAATGTTCTAAAGAATATCCAAGACTGCGTTGATGATGAAAATACACACAATATTGTCCACACACCATGGAATCTGTGCCTTGTAACTTCACATTATTGTATCGTGTCGTCTGGGCATTTCTTCTCATAAAGTCGATGATGTCGCGTTCCAAAGGGGGTAATCCATACGAATCAAAATATTCTACACAATCCTCTTGAGGGAAGTAGACAGCGACCCAGTGAGTTCCTGGGAGATGACTTTCGTCCGGGTTGATGACATAAGCTTGATGGTCTTGAGGTTTGCGATGAGGTACTTCATCTTTAGCGCACACGACAGGATTCCAAGAAGCAGTGTACGAACTGTTGTTCAAAAGGTAATACAGTTCACAGGTATCCATTTTTGTTTTTTGTTGTTTTTTTTCTCCACAGGTAATGATAAGTCATCAATTCAATTCTGACTTTTTGTTTGCAAAGCTCTGTCAAGAAGCCGTTTCTTCGCTTCGTCTCCACACTCTGGGCTAAGAGAGATTCGATACGATAGATCTCTAGAGTAGTCAATGGAGGAATGGAATGATCGCGCAAGCCTTTATACCACTCATGCAACACTGCTTCTTCTGGGATGAGACTCCAAGCGTCGTCCAGATACTCGTCCAGTTTTTCTTCTTCACTCATCATCATACATTTATCGTGTTGAATTTGACTGGGATGATCGTTTTGACATCCATAACAATCTTTCTTACTCAATTCCGTAATTTTATCAGCCAGGTGTTTGGCAAAACACGACACTAAATCTTGTTCTTGTTCTGGCCATCTGGACGAGACCACTACGTCCTCTTTGTCTTGGACTTGGGGTTCTGTTTTCACGCTATCCTCCCATTCCATTTCCAAAGATTCTCTACCGTTCAAAGGGGGATAAGTGTCTTCCATAGTTTCTAATAGTCTAGAATGACTTCTCTCAGACAGTTGATTTCTTTAGTATTATCGAATTCGGCATACAAGATGACGTTGACCGTTTCGGCGAGAGCTTCTGCAAACTGAAGTTCCACACGCAGTTGACCGGATTTTATAGGGTGGGAATGTCCCTCGTCGCTCTCTTGGTTTGGATTGAAATCAAAGGCCCACAAAGTGTAACCTCCTACATAATCTTCGTACGAAATACCGTGACTGGTGTTGGTTCCTCGTTGTCCGGTAGCTTCGTACAGGGACAAGTACGATCTCAAGTAATTCTTCTGGGCAAAGTTAGGTTCGAAGGGTCTGGAAGACAAGGTCTTGCCATCGCGACTGACTTCGATCTTGGACACTCTGTAGTGTTTAAACTGAAAAGGATTTTGATCGTGGACTCCGTTGAGGGCTGCATTACTGACGATACCAACGATTAAACTTTTGGGTAACTCTCCTTGGAACAGATGATATTCGATCTTGGATCGGAGTCCAGTAGCAATGGTAAACATTTTCACTTCTACACGTTGTATCGGATACTTGGACGTCGTTCTGCTCAATGTGTGACTGATGTCGTTTGCCGCTTTAGGTAACACTTCTACGCGACGCACGTAAAGTCTGGCTTCTTGGATGATGGTTTTGTACTCGTTGGCATGAGCCATCAAATGGAAAGCGACACTGCTTCGATTTAATCTAAGGCGAGTATCCACTCCGTTGAGCAAGGACTTGTCTTGCAACCACATGTCCAAATGCAAGCGATCCATCGGTTCTAAACTACGACCTTGCAGGATTTTCTTTCGACGGTCGTTAAAAACAAATTTGTGAGGATTGTCATCGGCTGTCAGGGCTGTGTCGTTAAACGTGTCCTCACCTGCTATGTCAGGTTTCCATACCACGCAAGCATCCAGATGAGTGTTCTTGACCTCTTTTCCGTACGTCAAGAGATTTTCTAGGTACGATCGGTAACGGTAAGTATCCATGCTACTGCTGATCAGTTTGTTATTCAGGTACAAATCCAATTCGCTGAACAAGGAATGCATGAAATTGTTGACGGGAGCTACTCTGGCATCGGCACCCGGATTGGTGTTGTCGGTTTTAATCACTTTGAGTTTCAGGCACAAATAACTGCTATTCAGATCGATGTAATCTTCGGGTTGTCCTTTGATTTCGAACTCGATGGGAGCTGAATCCGTCAAAGAGTAGACGGGATGAAATTCGACCCATTGGGATTCTTGCATCGTCATCATGGTGAGTGGCATGGCAAACAGATCCAGTTCCGACTTGGAACAAGCACAAGACTCTCGGTGCATCATTTTTCGTTTTTTAATAATCAAAAACGTCTAACTTTCGGACGGTTTTTCTGTTCTTAGTCTTTCTAGCTGTAGGGGTGTGAAGTCCTCTGAATGGGTGTTTTCGTCGTCTTTTTCCGCCTTGTCCTTGCTGTGGCGTCAAGGAAGCAGAAATGCCTGACTCGGCATCGCCCAGGGCATTTATAGGAGTTTCTCGTCGGTCCAAAATGTCTTTACCTGTTTGAAGCAAGACATTTTTGCCTGCTGTCAAGAAAGCTTCTTTAGGATTTTGTGTGTCAATGTTGACATTTTGGAGAAATTCTTTACCATGCGTCAACGCGGCATCTTTGAAGACGTGCAATCCCTGTGTCACCATCGGTTTCAAAACGGGAGCCACCGAACGAAAGGCTGATTTTAGCATATCTCCTAAACCATGTCCTCGCTGTCGAGCGACTCCTTGGTCCACAGGATACATGACTGACAAAGGTTAGAGTAATCGTTTTCGAAAATGGAGTTTCACTGTGACTTTCCCTTTGGTGAATGAAATATTTTGTCCCAGATCTCTTTTTACAGTAATGTTGACAGTGTCGAAATACGACTTACTGACGGGTAAATAGTGAGGATGTACAAATTCGCGGTGAACGTGATAGGTGTTTCTACCTTCCTCGTCAGCATTCGTGGCAGAATCCACTTTGAAAGGAATGACACGCAGTAACGGTACAGAGGTGTGTCTCACCACGTTGTACTCCACCTCATGGGAGTACACAAAGATCAAATTCAGTCCTTGGTTCATCTCTACAGGGAATCTAAAATATTTCCCAAAATCCGAGTTACTAGTCACGGCTGGTATTTCGTTTGTAATCTTGATCAACTTGGGGTCTCCACCCAAACTATCATACAATTCAGGACAAAATGTAATGGCCAATACTTTGTCCTCTAAAAATTTAATTAGTAGGCGACGAGCTATTTTGTGGTATTCGTTCGTGACAGTTTTTCTGGTTCTCTCCAAGACTTTACCAAACATGGCATTGAACTTGTCAGCAATAGCGTTCACCAAATGTTGACCACTAAAATAATAGCCTGGCGGAATTTTCAACCGATAAGTGGTCCGTTTAGTTTTGGGGTCTTGTGATTTCATAGAGCCAACTACAGTGCTGCGTTCATCCAAGTGTTGTTGCACTTGCTCGTCATGAACTTCTACCGTAAAAGTGTTTTGATTTTCGACGATGTTTTTGATTTGTGTAGGGTGAATCATTTCCACTAAACCCCCCTTGGGCTTCGTGATCCATTTGGATGGCCTGAGGTAATTTGGCCGTGTAACAGCATAAGGTCTTATTGGGAAACACTTCCATGGAACTGTCACTGGGTAACGTTAAGTAAAATTGGTTGTTCATAATTCCACAGTTCTAGTGTCCGAGGAGTCGCTGGAAGTCAGTGGAGTGTCTAAAAGAGGATGGTTAGGGTGACTGTTGCAAGGGGGACTGACGCTGGACGCAAGACTCCCATTGTTGCTCCCGTTAGAGGAATATTTCAGAGACGGATTGGGAAAAAGGTAACAGATGCAACTGCTGAGTAAAATGGTCCACAATTCATTGTCTCCTTGTTGCAAACTCAAATTGGCAATGGCAGCACCGATGACACAATACACCATAAAGATTTAACAGAAGAAGACGATTTGCGTTTTAGGCACACGTTCTCCACATCACACCCACAAGGGTTGCTTTTGTAGATCTTGCAGAGAAAAACTGGAGGAAGGATTGGTTACTGCAGTAGCTGCGACTGTGTTGAAGTGCATGATGGTCACTTCTTTTTATATTCAATGATTTGCGAAGCGTCGATCCAAGAGTCAAAACACGGCGAATATCCTTTCCAATGTACTTGGACTTCTTTGACACGTCGTTTTCCAACTTTTCGGATTCTTCGATCGAGAATGCTTTCTACCTCGTACACGTCGTCTTCTTTTTAGGTCACACATTGTAACTCGGGCAAGTCAAACGTTACTTTTAACACTTCCCCGTTCATGTCTTCCAATTTATAGACGGCAGGATGACGGCCACGCACACGTTCGGTGACACGAAACAATTCGGTGGTCCAGTTGGGTAAGTAACCTTTGTCGAAAGTGCGTTTGGGTTTTGCCAATGAGCACCCAATCTCCTGCTACCAACATTCCACCTTTCTTGGGGACAGTTACTGTTGGGGACGTACCAAACAGGCGCTCGAAGACGGTCACTTCGTTGTCGGGAGTCACTTCTTGGGGGGCACGTCCGATGATCCTATGGTAAGATTGGTTGTACGATTGGACGATGTGTGGCAAGACGTCGATGTACTTGAGAGTGTCTTGCTGCGTAAAATATTTCCACATGCGTTCTTTCAAGGTGCGTTGAAAACGTTCCAAGATGCTGGCTTTGGTTTCGGGATTCTCGGTGGTGAAAAAAATGATATGTCACGTTTCTTTAATTCCTTTTGGAAAGCTTGGTTCAGAAATTCGGCGCTTTTGTCGGTTTGCCATCGAAGAGGGTGACGACCACTTTGTTTCAACACCAGTTTGAGGGCTCGCACTAACTCACTGCTCGATTTGGAAGTCAATGGCACGACCAAAGCAAATTTGGAAAAGACGTCTATGACACAAAACAAATATTTGTAACCACGATTGTAGGTGGCCAAATGAGAGACATCGGCTAAATCGGCTTGCCATTGATGATCGATGCCCTCCACTCGGGTGCGACTTCTGGAAAATTTTCGTCGAATGGGTTTGTGTAAGGTGTACGTGGCTTGTTCTTGTAACCAGCGTTGCACTTGAGGTAAACGGACATTTTTCAGTCGAGTTTTGACAGCACGATACAATTTCAGAACTCCTCCGTAAGCTGCAGGATGGGATGGATCGTAGTAAATGCTGGCTAACACCTTCTCCATTTTTTTTTTTTTATAAGTGATCCACTCTTTGCTGATGGTACTCTGAAGTGGTTTAGAAACGGCTTTACGTGTCCGATGTTCCACTGGAGTAGAAGTCGAACTTAGTTTTGGTGGTAGTGACGGTGGTGGTGGTGGTGGTAATGGAATGGCTTTGGTCTTCTTTTCTTTTTTTACTTCAGCTTTCCCTTCTTTCTTTATCACTTCTGTCGAAGGTGGAGTGGACATCATCTTTTTAACCCAAGCCTTAAGTTCTTCTCGTTGCGGTGTAGGGGAAGGGGTCAACAAGGACGCTGCAATCTTATTAGGGATGGGAGCTGCTGACGGTGTTTGAAAGACTTCTCTTGCGTTCTCTTCCGCAGGCAACCGTGGGGCTGCATCTGTCTTGACCGTTTGAGGTTGTGGTGATCTTTTCATCAAGGCCTTAAAATCTTTCAGAGTGGGTAGAGCTGTTTCGTCTAAAGCTTTCTAGTGAAAGAGTTGCAGTCGTTGCAACAGTTGACTGGACCGTTGCGATTTTTCCGTTTCTGACAAATCGCTGCGAGCAATTAATGATTGCAATTCGTGTTGTAACTGGAAGATCTCGGTCAAATGAGGATTGGAAGGTAAATGTGGGGTTCGTTGTTCTTGCCAACGATGGTATTCCATCCATCGTTTGTAAGGTACTAAAACCAGTTTTCGTCCTTCCATTGTATTTCAAGGATCACGTCTGAGATCTTTTGATTTCAGAGGTCCCTTTTATCTTCTTGACCTTTTATCTTCATCCACCCAGGATTCTTGACATTGTTCCCAATACTCCTTTCAGAATAGGTGCTCCTACGGTTCCCAGCAAGGGTCCTAACAAGGGTAAAATGGCAATTCCTCCGCGTTCCCCCAACATCTTTTTCTTTTGACGAATGGGTAATTTCTTTTGGACCATTTGGCGAAGAACGTGTCGATGTTTGGCTAAGCATTTTTTCTGATGTTTAGTCAAAGGTATTATGCCTTTCAAGACATTCAGAAAACATTCGCTCACAGTATCGATGACATCTTTGGAGGCAGTTTGAATGAGTTTTTTTCGCATGGGTGGAGGACCTTTGGACAGGACGGACAAGGTAGAAGAAGGATGTATTTTGGGAAGTGACATCTTTCTTGGTTGGTTCGTTGGTTCCGTGGCACACACAAAAAAATACACTAACGTCGATGACTTGGCACTCGGCCTTTTATCCTTTTTTGGGGGGGACTATCGCTTCGTCATAAAGATAACAGTTTGTTTTCCAAAATCGCCAAAGAATCCTCCTCTTTGGTGGCTCCTCTTTTTCTTTGGACGAGTGTCTTTTCTGGGGGTGCCGTCTATGTCTGGCTGAGCGTTTTTCGGATGACTAACCTGTCTTTTTCTTTTTTCCTTTCTGGCCAGCAGAACTACGATGAGGGGACATCTTTTGGTGTACAACATACACTAAAGTCCATGGCTTCACATGCGTCCTTTTATCTTATTTTGGGCTAGTGGTAATAGATTTAAATTTTTTGAGTATGTGTGGTAAAAAAAGACGCCTAACAAATCTTCTTCTTTGGTGACTTCTTTTCTTTGGACGATTGTGACTTTTCAGGGAGAGACGTCGATGTTTGACTAAGTGTTTTTTTGGATTACGTGACTGTCCTTTTCTTTTTTCTTTTCCTTTTTGGACAGAAGAACGACGATGGTGACGGTGTGCACTTCTTGGTGGGGCCATCTTTGGGCGTTCATGAGCACAACAACACTAAACCTATCGTTTGCCTCAGGTCCTTTTATACTGGAATGCGTCGCCACTGATTGTCGGCCAGGCGTATCATTTTCATGGAAGGCATCACGCGTCCTAGATTGGTTGGCAACGGACTCAAGCGGGACATTACTTGCTTGGACAAATCAAGTAAGCTCTTTAACACCCCCGATCTTTCTTGGACTTTGATTTTGGGGGTAGGTACTTTGTGAGCAGCGGCCACTGCCGCTAAAGAGGAAGAGGGTGTCACCGCTGGAGGAGACGTTTTTGGACATTCGGGTTTCCAATGTTTCATCAAATTAGGAAAGACGTGTGTCAAATCGGGTTTGGCAGGCATCACCAGCACCGGAGAAGTGGAAGATGTTGAGGTTACTGGAGACGCGGTCACCGTTGTTCAGCAGGTCGTGGTTTGCGAATGTAAGGTTGTGTCCTGGCGGTAGTACCTCTCATGTGGGTAGAAGCTGTTTTCTGTGGGCTTTTCTTTTACTTTTTTGTGCCTGTGGTCAAGACACCGTTACTCTTTTTCGTTTTCTTCTGGGTACGTTTGGGCGTGGCTTTTTTCTTGGGGACGACTTTGGGAGCATTAGGATCCCATTTTAAGAGGGAACGAATGATGACACCAACTAGAGAACCCCTATCTCCAGGTTTCAAAATGATTTGCTTTTTTGGTTTGAGTGTTGATGCGAGGATCAGCTAGCTGCGTCAAGGCTACTTTGTTTCTCTCAACAAAAAAAAAACGTTTGGCTTGATGTGGAATGTGAATGATGCCTTGCAGTAATTGACGTGCTGTCACCGTAAACCATCGTAAGACTTCTTTGAGACTAGCTTCTAAGACACGAGCACGTATTTGTGGGTTCTTTCGCGACTGATGCCGTACAGGGCACGATTCAATTTGACGGGAAGATGAGACTGAAGGGACTTCATGTTGACGATGTGTGAGACAGACCCCAAGTGACCGATGTTTTTATAGATTGTTTTGGTAGTTGTGATTGTTGTTAAGTCGACGAAGGGGACGTGTACACGACAGGCCCTCCGTCTTGGCACCAGTGGTGAAACAGATGGGTACGAAATCGCAAATAATCGGGAGTAGTGGGTTTTAAATTCACGAGTAAATAAGCGTGTTGGGTTCGAGTGGCATCGTCGCACGCATGAGTCAGCCAATACGTTCCTAACTGTTTGGCTACGACTCGCACTTGCGATTTATCTCTAGGGCTTTTAAACAACACCACGTAATGAGCATTGAGACTGATGTTACGATGGGCTTTACTTTGTTGAAACAAATTTTGGGTGATGTAAATGACACTGGCATTACGATGATGCCCTTTGTGCGTAAACCACAGTTTAATTTCTTCTTCGTCTTCTCCTAACATGTCGTCAAAATAACCAAATGAGTTTGACTAGAGTCAGACACGATCCCGTCGTCTTCGGCAGGAATGCCTTCCACAAAGATGATGGAATCGCCTTGACTTTCTCGCAGAAGGCTGTACGCCGATTGCCACTTTTTGTAACACCACACGATTCGTTGAGGTGGACGATCGATCAAATGATGTTTATGTTCGATCAAACGTTTAACAAATTCGGTTTTGCCTGAACCGCTAGGTCCGGCAATGAGCATATTAAAGTGATGGCGAAGATACAAGGCCTCCCAACTAGTCCGATCTACGTGTTCGTCGATCACTTTGACAGTGGAGGAAGAGGGAGCAGAGACAGTAGAGGTAGCCATAGTAGTTGTATTAGTGTAATGAATGTTACTTTTGACACGAAGACAGACAAGACAAGAGTTTTTATACTTTTATCAGGACACGTTTATTGCCGTCTTTAAAACTGAACAACACAAAAGACATAAATACATAAAAGCCAAATGGTTAAGTACATGAATAAAAGACACATCAAAACGATCATAGTGGAATATAAACAAGTCTTTGTACAACATTTGTGGTGATCAAGAGGTGGTATCGTGGGGACAGTGTGTAATGTTCTTAGAGTCTCTACACTCCTTGGCACAGTCACACAAGAGTCCTCCCGGAATGTCCTTTCGGGGATGTCGATAACGGTCCTGTCCTGAAGAGAATGGTCTTCCTCGGTTACGATTTCTTCTTCTTCTTCTGGCACTGTCGCTAACACATGTTTAAAAGTTACTTTTTTCACTGAATGTTTTAATTTTTTAGAATGGCAAATCTTGGGCATAGTGTGCCACTTCTTTTGTCCAAACCTCGAAACCCCAACTTTTCCAGTCACGTACATCTTTCCAGTGAGGGTGTAAGCCACAAGCTACACACACATCATCATACACATCTTCAGTACCTAAAAGTTGACGAATCTTTCTTTCCTGTTATGGTTGTCGAGAAGTATCGAGATGAAAGCGCAAACCTTTGAGCAGAATGAGTTTTTTGTGTACATTTAAAGGAACCACTTTCATGCTTTTTTGGAGTGGTATGTACTATTCGTAAAGAGTCCACAAAGAATCGGCTGGTAAACGAAATCCCAGAAAGAAAGTCACTAAGACACACACCACACGTCGACCCAAATTCAATGGACACAGTTCTCGTAATAGGCGATCGTAATCCTCCACCGTTTGAAGAGTGTCACTGATTTCCTTCCACTGAATCTGTTGTATCAAGAATGATAAAGGTCATGGCATGGTAGTCCGTTTTTAGACCTTCTTTCGTGTAAGGTAATAAGTGTACTTTTTGAACAGGATCGATTTTATTTTAGTACCGCACCAAAAATGTTTAGTCACTAACTCACACACCGCACGTCGCACGGAAGATTTCTCTTGAACTAAAAAGAATAGTTCTTGTAAAGATTTGTTGTAATCCTCTAACTCGTCTTTTGGAATTCGGTGTATTAGGATCACCTTTTAAGCTGAATGAGTGGCATCCAAAAATTTATGAATTTCACTCGATTCATCAATGTCTGACCAATGGAACACTTTGAAATGGATCAGTCCTCTTATACCATTCAGGTACCAGTGATTCCAACATCGGTGACGTAACGGATGCAATTGTTCTTTGCGTTTCACTTGTATTTTGAGCAACTCTCGGTAAATGCCTTCTCTCAACTCTACAGGCAAACCACGAATGTTCTCTTGTAAAGTATCCATGACCATGTCAGTCAAACACTACTCCTAGAGCGAAAGTAACGGACAAAGTGAGTAATTTCTGGCCACTGCCATTCCAGGAAACGGTCAAGAATGTCAATAAACTCTTCTAATGTAAACGGTCTAAAGCGGAATATTCGGATGAACGCACACTTGATCCAGAGAAATTTGACTTGTTTGTTGACTTTTGTCAATTTCCTCTTGTGAATTTCTCGACATAAAAGTTCCTCAGTCACAAATTGAGATTTTGCTCTGGCATGTCTCAGCCAAATGTCCTTGTAGATCTTCTCTTGCAATTCGTTTGGTAATGTTGGAAGATTATTTTTCCAATGGGGTTTAAATACTTGTCTAGGTATTGTCCAACGTTTGACTCCTAGCCAAGCAGCTGGTTTCTTAAACGACATGGTATGCCCACTTCAATGACGAGGTCCGACTAAAGGTAGGTTGTGACAATCCGGAGACCATCGAGCATGTTCCAGGGAAACGCAATCTTTCTTCTCCCACTCGTGAAGTGACACACCGCAACTGAAGCACTTGACTTTATCCCCTTCGCCCAAGTAGATAAATCCGGCTCTAGCTAATTCTTCGGGGGTAGGTGCTCCCAGATATTTTGGCCATTTTCCTCGGAAGGTTTGGATCCAACTTTCAAAATCGCAGTATTCAGGCAAACGCACAGGGAACGAATATTCGTCTTTCACAGCTTCATTTCGATGAGGGTACGGTGAAATATGCAAGAGTTTGCTCAGTTTTGGATGACATCCGTAGCGTGGTAGCCGCATGGTTTTACATGGTTGATGACAAAGACAATGAAAACCAGTAAAGTGAAAATGTGTACGATGCCGAGTGGCATCGTTTTCGCATCCGTCAGGTTTAACACGCACATAATCACTTTACATGCAAGGCTTCTTTCAAGACACCAAAGTTCACCAGTCGACTGGTGCGATAATTGAGAGTCAATCCTTTCACTTTAAACTCCGATTTAATAGACTTTTTCCAAGGGTCGGCTAACGATTTGGTGTGTGGGTAAACGTACAATCTTGTGCGGTTCGTGGGTGGTCACTTTAAAATTTCCATCCAGACTGCAAGGCTTCTTTCAAGACACCAAAGTTCACCACTCGACTGGTGCGATAATTGAGAGTCAATCCTTTCACTTTAAACTCCGTGTGTACTTCTTCTTGAGGGTTACGGTATTCGTAACCGCAAATTTTGTGACCGCCACTTGCAAAACTTAGAATCTTGTCGTCGGGATGCTTGTCCGTTCAGGCTCCTAAACGGTCTCCTTCGATGACAGGATGAGGTTGACCCAGACGATCCATGTAGATGCAACTGTCCGTGTCAAAATACAGCACACGATTTCCTAACAGTTCTAAAGCTTCGTACAGTTTTAAACGAGCATGGGCTGTCACATAAGCCGCAATGATGACATTTCCAAATTCGTCGACTTCTACAAAGTCCAGTTCTTCTTCGTAATTGATTTTGATCGAGTCCTCACGAACGACGTCCACTTGTTTCACGTATTTGGTTTTGTCGTGAATAATCTGGAAGTAGCGGGAAGGTTCTGAGCAGCAAGGAGGGTGAACCCTACAACTTTTTTCCTGACCTTATTTTACAAAAATAAAGGTTCCTACGGGGGCTGAAAAAAAATAAGGTCAATAACTCTAAACCGAACCTTCTAACTTTATTATTACCATTATAGTTTGAAAAAACGGATAATAAATCGTTTTAGTTAGCTCATTTTTGTTACTTTATTTTTGACTTTTTGTTTTTATTTTTATAGTGCGTTTAGTTTACTCGCCGGGTCAATTAATTTTTGTCGTTTTTCACCCTGCCTGCTGCTATAAATTAAACAGCCAGTATAAATATTATTAATAAATGAATATTGGAGAACCACATTCAGCTAGATTAGCTAGAGAGCGATTAGAGGCAATTAAAAAATATTTACCTGTTCGTGATTCTGTTAAGCAACAACTACAATCACGTCAGGAATCTCAAGTCGAATTTGAAGAGGATATAAAACAATTATTTAAACCGATTGTCGAACCAACAAAGAAAATTGTAACAGCAACTGAGGCAACACAACGAGCTCTTGAAACATTACCTGCTGATATTGCTGGTCGTATTCAAGCGGCTCAACCTGGGGCTCAACCACAACCACAACCACAACAACCAAAAACCAGAATTAAGATAATAGATAAATTTACACCTGAACGTGTTGCTGCTATCAAGGACAAAGACTAATTACTTGATATTGTCGTGTTTGGATATTATGAAAGACAAAAATATGTAAAACAAGAACATGTTAAATCTCTGAGCTCTGCCAATTGAATTAAGGATGTTTATCGCATATATACTGGTATTCCAGAAATTAGATCTAATGAAGATATTAAAAATTTTAATGAATTTGATGAGGCTGTATATGAACGTATAAAAGAAAAAGCTAAACAAGGTAAACGAACATTACCATCACCACAACGATCACCACAACAATTGCCACAATCTCCAAAACCACAAAAACAATCACGATTTAAATTACCACGATCACCAGTGCTACCACCACTATCACAACAAGTATTACCACCACCACCACAACAATTGCCACAACTATTACCACCACTATCACAGCAATTGATACAATCTCCAAAACAACAAAAACCAAGCAAAAAGGAAGAGGAGGAAGAAGAATATTGGCCATCAGACACCTCTTCTGGCAACATAAGTGGAAGTGGATTTACTACTCATGGAAGTGGTCTCGTTACTCCGTGTCCTAATGACGTCCTTGCTGATGTTGAACGACTAGAAATCCGCATCGGAGGAAAACGAGCTGGTAATAATTCTCCAGAAATAATTAATGAAGCAGCTGATATTTGCAAACGGTTATTTACAGGCGGTATCATGGACGTTGATGTTTATCAATCTCTTATTAACGAAATTGCCGATGACTACTACAGTGACTGAGTACGTAATTAAATACAATTACTATAATAAAATGATCGTACATAGTACTCAACGTGGACCAACCATGGTCAGGGTAATAAACTCACGATTACCAGTATACAAAACAACCTACAGAGATGGACTAGGTGATGTTGTTCAGGGTCTATTTAGAAGGATAGCCCCAAAAGCAATACAGATCGCAAAGCAACTGGGAATGAAAGCTATTGATGTTGTTCGTGAAAAAGGTATTGGTGCTATGGGTAATGTTGCTAGTAAAGCATTTTCAGCGATCAAAGATAGACTAGCACGATTAATACGACGAAAACCTCAACCAGTAAAATTACCTAGTACTGAAGTAATGCCTCCAAATGTTAGTAAAATAATAAATCAAGTTGCTAATCAAAAACTAGCAGAGTTGGCTGATGTACCAATGTCAGAAAAAGAAAAAAATATAACCGCTAGTCTGATAGCAGGAAGTGGTCTTCGTGTTAGACGATAGTAAATATAATAAAGATGTGCAAACATATATCTGATCCCGCATTCGACATGGACGCACCAGTACTCAAGGACGAGTCTGTGCGTGATTATCAATATTATTCTTATGACGGTCGAATTCCAGATCAGCGTGGACGAATTGAATTACAGGTTCAGGATACAAGTAGGTATTTCCTACCCGGTGAGGCATCTATTGAAGTAGAAGGTAAAAGTTTTAAAGCGGATAACACTGAATACGATAACGATGTTGGTTTTGGTTTTGTCAATAACGGTATTATGGCTTTGTTTGACAGTGCCACGTATATGATTGATGGAAAAAATATTGAATCTATTCAGAAAGACGTTGACGTTGCTACAACGATATTAGGTCTAGCACGATATAGCGACGATTATTCAAGATCAGCTGGTCCATCAATGATGTTTGCAAAGGACACTTCTGATCGCCCGGATCATAAACATGTAACAATAGGTAACGTAAGAGCTGCAGGAGTAGCTGCTGATGGCCCCGCAGTATTATCAATGAACGCAAATTTCAACTTAGGATTTGCATCACGTAAAACAATGTTGAAAGATAGAATGTTTTCATGCACAATTCCACTTTCACATATTTTTGGATTCTGCAGAAATGTTAGAAAAGTTATTTTTGGAGCTAAGCACACAGTTGTACTTATAAGAAAAGCCACGGACAATGATGCAATATGGCACGTTAGAGGAGCTGATGATCCTGCAACTGAGGCGCTTCATGGTAAAGTGGTATTAACCAAACTTTCATTGTGGATGCCAGTAATGACTCCATCTATCGCTGAAGAAGATCGGTTACTTGCTTTCATGGGTCAAGGTAGTAAATCAATGTGGTCATGGTTAACAATGACCACAGATGCTGTTCAGAGTTTAGTTAATGGTTTATTTACATGGCAAATAGCCTCTCAACAGGGAATAGCCACACCACGACATATATCATTGCGCTTCAGGATAATACACGTGTAGGTAATCAAACAAAAAGTTTAATGATATTCGACAATCTTGGTGTTTCCGAGGTTTCCTTAAGAATAAATGGACATCAAGAACCATCCGAGGATAAATTATTGAATTTCGAGCAAAATCATGTAGCACGTGCATATCATCGATTAATGACGTTCATGGGCCGAGATCAAAATATTGATACTGGTTTATAAATATCACAACTGGATTTTACAACCCTATATCCGATTTATTACTTTTCTCTCGAACATTTAGATTTAACCAGACAGTCAGTAGTTGATATACATTTTCGAGCTCGTGTTAACAGAAATATTGTAGATATTCCTAATTACAGAGCAATTGCTGTCATACTTAGCGATAAATCAATGATACTTGAAGGTGTTGGTGGACGAATGAGAGTTGTTGATGCTCCAGTAGAAAACATGCAATTAGATCGTTTATGAATATTATAATGTCATATAATCACGTTAGTGTTAGTCTGACTCCTGGTCAGATTAAAAGGCTACAATCAGCATCAAAAAATGACTGTGGATTAAAAATATCGCTAAAAAGAGAACAGATGACCGGTTCAAATAAATTATCTCTTACAGAACGTCAGCTCAGGCATTTCAATGAAGCCAAAAAATCAAATAAAGGTATAAAACTTAATCTTTCTGCGGGTGCCATTAAAGACATCGTTAAGACGGGTGGTATATTTCCACTTCTTGCAGCTATACCAGCATTAATTGCCGCTGCAGCCCCAGCTGTTGCAAAAGCAGCTGCATTAGGTGCTGTTGGAACCTCTGCTGGAATGGCATTAAAGAAAGCAACGGGTCAGGGAATAAAACCCTCCAAAAAAAAGGGAAGGGGCCTAAGATTACCAGGAACTCCACATTCATGGTACGGAAAAGGCCTAAGATTACCAGGGACAGTTTACTGATATCTCCTATGTCCAATTTTGATTTACTAGATGCTGCTAAAAAATTAAAAATAAAAAATTTTAGAGGAGTTTTCATGAGAGATCAATTACCAAAAAAACCAAACAATATTGAAACCGGTATTATTAATCTCGATAAAAACTCTGGTCCTAGCACACATTGGGTTGGATATGCAATTGATCCACGTGGAATTATTTATTTTGATTCGTATGGACTAGCTCCACCAAAAGAATTTTTAAAGTATA
This sequence comes from Megalonaias nervosa, assembly GCA_016617855.1. NCBI lineage: Eukaryota > Metazoa > Mollusca > Bivalvia > Unionida > Unionidae > Megalonaias > Megalonaias nervosa. The sequence continues at coordinate 29,480 of JAECUM010009790.1, read as the reverse complement.
TTAGCGGCGATCAAAGTACTCCAATATGGTATTCAACGTTACCAACACAAACATTAACTGATCCACCAATATGTGGTCGAGAAGTACTCGCTGTACTTGATGCTGTATCAAAATCAACAAAACCACCTCACAAAGTTGTGCATGAATATACTACGTTCTCACATTTAAACAGACATTAGTAAATATAATGGTGGATATTTACGGAAGATCTTCTCGTGGTAAAGCTCAGCAGCAAGCTGATTTATCTAAATACGCAACTCTCGATCAGCTCAGAAATGAGATTGACGATTTATTAAACATAACCAGTGTTGATCAAAATGAAGTAGTTGTTTTTCAGGATAAGGAAGGACGATTAAAAACTAGTAATATACAACTGCCAGATGTACTTATACGAGTTCCTAATGCGGTTGTTAATAATATAGTTACTTTACGTCAGTCAGCGATTATATTAAGAAAGCTGGTGATTCATTCACGGATTACATTATCATGAATCAAAATAAAATTATAGACCTTGGAAACCCAGTCGCAGATACAGACGCCGCAACAAAAAAATATGTCGACGATCAAGAATCTAAGTACGTATTAGTCAACGGCGGTATAATGCGTGCATTTCTCAACATGAATAATGATGGTATTAACAATCTTAGAACACCAGAATCTGATTTTGATGCTGCGACGAAGAAATACGTCGATGATAAGGAAATTCCTGTAAAAAAAATCAATGACGAAATGACTACACTCTGTAATACTTTTTCCAGACATGTAGAAACGTTCTTAAATTTTCGTAGAAATATAAACAAAACCATTAAAGATTTTTTGGGGGAACAACCAACCGTTGACATAAAACTAGACGACGTTAACATGAAACTCAATGATATTGTCAGTGGAATACCTAATATTGTTCAAAAAACTAATCTGATTAAAATTCCACACGGACAAATTAAAAATATCGTATATACAGTAGCATCAGGATTAACAACATGGTCACAGCAAAATAACACTATTAAATATACCGCGGAGGTTACTGGTGTTTATAGACTGTCTATCTTCAGCTCTGCAAAATTTAAAATTTATACTACAACATTTCCGTGGCGTCATTCAACAGATGCTTTTTCTGGAGTTGTATCTATAGTGTTAAATAAAGATACTGAAGAAATATTTTTACTGGAAGCAGATGATCAAACAATAACCGCAACGTCTTACTGGTGGTGTTTGGAATTTGTAGCTGAAACACCACAATTGGTCACTTAATATAATAATAATGGATCAAAACCAAAGACCTCAGTCCTACATCGACGTTCAACGTTACAGATACAATCAGATATGTGAACGTCTGACTAAACTAAAGGATTTTATTGATTATTATAACATAAAAATAAAAAAATATCGAAGGCGTATAGTTGTTATTGATATAGTTGTTTACTCGGTTTCTGCTGTTATTGCTGGAATAGGATTATTATTATCAACATTGACGATGACAGCACCTGCTGTTATAACCATCATTGTTTCAGCATCAACGACTATTGCTGGTGTTCTCGGTATTATAGCTAAAAAGATAGATACCTGTACAAATACTAAATTGCACGATTATATGATTAAATTACATACAGTGGCAGAGGCATGTTCTAAACTATCCTTGTATATTTCTTCATGCGTCAGTGATGGTGAAATATCCGATACTGAATTCGCGATGATGATGAAAACCTATGATGATGCGTTTAAGGTGATCGCTAATGATTTTAACGAATTAAATAACAACGATAATAATAATGACAGACAGGGAGTTACTTCAGCAGATCGTCACTAATACAACTCCGTCAAAAACTACTATGATATCGTTAAGTTCGACCAATCCTGAATTTAGTGTCAATTTTCCAACATCAATTCCAGCAAAGGAAATAGCATTAGCACAATTGCGAGTTTATTATAGCTGGCCAAATATTAGATCAAAACCATTTGGTGAACTACAGCCAAATAATTCGCTGGTATTTGCTAATAAGAATAAGCCTGATGGAACTCCTGATTGGCAAATAGTTGCTATTCCAACGGGCAGTTATCAAATAGAACAGGTTAATGATGAGTTCCAACGCAGAATTAAATCTGTTACAGGAAAAGAATCAAAAATAGCAATTACTGTTTACGAACCAACATTATCGGCGGTGATTGAAATAAATTCCCCTGATTATTCCGTTGATATTTATCAAAGTTCGATTAGATCAGTATTAGGATGGCCTGATGTTCCACTAGTTTATCAAGGACCACCAGAACCACAACGATCTGATTTCGTCGTAGATGTTGAAAAATTTATAAAACTTCCAGAATATCGAAAAACTTATCCATTTATAGAGAGTCAAGATGCTTATCGTGGTTATGCACAGTATACTCATTTTATAGATTTTGTTTGGGGTAAAGGTACAACAAGAATAGCAACAATTAACATTGAAGAAATTAACTCAAAATCAAAACCAATTAAATCTGAACATGGACGTGTACTTAATGATCTAAGAAATTTATTTTCCAGCATCAGCACTTCCTACAACGATGACTTAAAAAATCAAATAATTGAAACAATACAACATTTGAATCAAGTTGTATCAGACTTAGAATATGTAAATAAGGCTATCGTTGACAGAGAAAAAACATTAAACGTACCGGCAGATAGATTTCTTAATACTTATATAGTTAATGAAGACGGTCCTATTCAGCGTGTAAGTTTTAAACGTTTATTTAAAACAGTGTTTCTTAAATATTATGGAATCACAGAAGAACAGCTACCAACATTTATAATTCCGGGATTTAACTCTGAAGAGCTAAAGAAATCAGTTAATGATCTTATTGATGAACATTTTAAAAGAATATGTGATTCATGGAAAAAATTAATACCTACACCAACCATTCTTAAATATAATAATGATCCACATGGTGGAGGCCGCCATATCTCACCTGGTATTGTTAATATAACATCAACGATCGCGGTGAATCTAGTATGTGACGTAATTGATGACAGCTATCAAGTAGATCTTTCAAAGTCTATCCAGGCCCAACAAGGATATATATTACATACATTTACATCTCAAGCGCCGCCCGGGTGGTTAATTGTATCTGAGCCAATTAATCCAGTTTATCTACGTGTACATAATCCATTATTGTCGAGAATAAATTTCAAACTTACTGACCAGACAGGATACATTTTGGATCTACGAGGAGAATCACTTAATATTAATCTATATATACGCTCGTAGAACGTCTGAGTAAATAATCAGGAGGAAAAAATAATCAGATTGGTAAATAGGTAGGTACTCTAATTCATCAAATTATTAAAAAAACATAAAAAGTGCTGGGGTTTTTGCCCTCAATAAAATCAGAAATTTAACAGAGAAAATGGGTTAAATTTATGAAAAAAGTGGACAAAATTCGATTTAACAAAAAATATTTATCAAATTTTGTTAAAACCCCTGGGGTTTTTGCCCTCAAAAATCAGAAAAATCATTTAAAAAAAAAAAAAGATTTTTTACCCCTGGGGTTTTTGCCCTCAAAAAATCAGAAATCTGACAGAAAAACATAAAATGTGCTGGGTTTTTGCTCTCGATAAATCAGAAAAATAAGTAAAATTTAATTTTTTTCAGAAATATATTATAAAATCTTTTTTTTCTCTTAAATAACGTTAATTTGATAAATATGTTTTGGCGGGTTCAATTCTTATTGCACATGTAATAAAGCGAGATAACTCTGTTATCTCTCTCTGGAGAGTACATTAAAAGATTATATCCCTTACTACTACGTTCGATTTACAGACAACGAATATATCTTGTTTTTCGTTAATTATTTAGTGATTTATTTGTTTTCTGTAAGCAATTAGCTGTTAGTGAATCAGTAATTTGTAACAGAGAGGGGTACTGATGCATCTTTAAACTCTGATAACCTTAAATTCACGTTCTTAAATTCACGTCGGTTTATACGAGTGCGTAGTTATTTTTAGCTCTAACACATGTATTTTGACCTTAACGAACGATAACTCATACAGAAAATGGAATGTGCGATTATTTTATGAATTTTGAAAAATTGAAGTAAATTCACGCTACAGTTCTACAATAATTGTAATTTTATTCAGTATACTGGTCGTACGTAAATTGCCTGCTTATTCAGTGTTGGGTTAACTACATAATAATTTTAAAACGTCTATATGTAAGAATCGGAAAATGGCTCAGTGGTATAGTGTTGGGACTATGATACTGACGACCGTGGTTCGATTCCTGTGGCTGACGAGTGTCGACAGTATTCGGAACGATGCCATTTTATAAGGTTGGGGAGCTCAGCTCCAACGAATTCAATACCCCTCATCACGTTAAACAACGAGGTGAGTGCGTTTTGCACTTACCCCGGGGTTTGATTTGGTGGGGGGTATTGAATTCGCAATACAGAGCTCCCTAAAATAATCAGTAGCATGCCTGAACTCTCTACCTCATTTGAAAGGCCCCACAAGGAAAGAATGCTAGCCAATAGAAACAGAACATAACGGTCATAAGAAAGACATCATTATGCAAAAAAAAGGACACAAAGGCTATCAGGGGGCCAAGTGACGGGTAACCGCTTAGGATTAGGCTACTGATTATTTTTGATATTTTTAATGATAATAATAATAATAATAATAATAATAATAATAATAATAATAATAATAATAAAAATTATAAAGACCAAGTCAGTCAACTTTAAAACTTGAAAGGTCAAAAGTCAAAGTTAAAAACCTGAATGTCAATTATTTTTTATTTTAAAGAAATAAATATTATATAATGAACCAAGAAAACATTAATGATATTATTTCTGCTATTAAAAAAATTAAAACATAACGGAATAAATCTCTCTGATAATCTCGATTCTGAAAAAATATTATGCGATTATGAAATATTAAAACAACGATAATTTGAAAATAAATACACACTGCCTTCCAATTATAAATTCGTAAAATCAATTTATCATTCTATGTTAGAATCCTTGGCAATGGTAAAAAAAAAACAGGTAAAGCTATTTGCACCTCTTGCACGTTCGATCGAAAATATCAGATCCGAACTATCTCGTGAACAATTGTGTAATGCAATTGAGAAAGATTATGTTATTTGATTCTGTCAAAAATGAGAGCAGCGACAGCGAAGGTACCCCTGGCAAAATTGATAGAGTCAAACTATATACAATATAAAAAAAAATATTTATTTGTTTTGTTTTTTGTTAGGATGACAGAGTTAGATATATTAAAATATAATCGGCTGATCATATTTTATTGAATATGTAGATTTGTATACTTTATTTGCGACAAATTGTACTGATTGTGGATGTATGCTAAAATATTTTGCAGCTGCATTAATTGAGAGAAAAGGTATTTCTTGACCTGTTTCTGTATTTACAGATTTAATAGATCTTCTTGCAAACTTTTTACATTTTCCAGTATTTCCACGTGCAGAATTCTGACTCAGTGTAATAGCTTGCAGGTTAGATAACCGATTATTTTTGGGATCTCTATCAATGTGATCAACTACAAGTCCATTTTTAACGACTCCACGAAAACATTCGAATATGAATCTATTTGATAAATAATTTTTATTTCCAGCACGGAATCTAAAATAACCAAATTTATCAAGACTACCGACTGGGTTTTTTGATTTACAATGTCTGATTACACCATCTCGGGATGCTTCGTAATTTGTATATACTGGATGTTTAACAAATTCGTGTTTATTACGAAATGCTTCTTTTCTTAATTTTCTTATAAAGTTTTTGTCGATATCGTCATCGTGGGTCTGATTTGTTTGATTCATTATATATAAATTACATTTGTTTAAATCATTATTTGTTTGATTCATTATATAATCATTGTCAATATCATTATTTGTCTGATTCATTTTATATAATAATATTATTTGTCTAAATCATTGTTTTGAAATCTGACCAGATAATCTTCTACGGTTTTTATAGGAGATTTACTTGACAATGTATTATTATTTTTTTTTTGTCGTAATATCGTTTTAATTCCCTGTATTTTTTCCCGCCACATTTTAAACACAATTGAGTTTTTCCTCTGACTCCAACACAACATTGAATACATGGTATTGGTCCAGTACTTCCATTTTTGATACTTTGCATATGATATCCGCAATATTCATTCACGCATGTTTTGTTACAAGGAGAAGTATGTCCAATTTTAAGCCAAGCACATTTATTCTTTGTTTCAATCATTATATATCTATACTAAAATTTGAATTTAAATATTTGTCTTAATTATATGAACGAATTATCGGCAATTGAACCTAAAAGAGCCAGATTTGATCTCGATCGATTATCAGAATATAAATTTAGTACTTTGATGCAAGATCTAGCTTTAACAAATGAGGATATAACCGAACGTATCCGTGAAGCCAAGAATGAATTTCGTAATAGTGGTGCTGCTCATGTATGGTCAACATTCAGAATCGGAAATATTGTAGATACTATAATGAATGACAAACGAGGAAAAGCAATTATTAATCACCTTGATGATCAAAAATATTTTATTTTAATAAAATTTATTGTAAATACAGAGAAGATACTTGGATTATTCGTGACAAGCGTGATCCAGTCCGCATACAGTAAGGAAATAATATTGTTCTTTTGAGCAATAAATCTAAACCCGGAATACTAACCGGTGTTGACAAATTATATTATGAACGCGCATATCCAGTTACTGCGGTTGTATATGCAATATATCCGCTGAATAATAAACCTGACGTCGGGGATCTCAAACCAATGAGACTGTCAGAGTCAAGAATAAACTGTGTAGCTGAACGAGTTACGGAACATTTCATAAACGCGATACGTGGTAATGGTTTAACAGATTTACGACGTAAAAAAAATAAACACGTGGGCAGAATCAGTTAAAGATACTGGAGCATCTATTAAAGATGTTGCTGATCTAGAAAAGAAATTAAGATTTCCAATAACAGTGAAGACGTTAATAGGAGATGTTTTATATAAACCAAAATACATAAAAAAATGGAGCTCCGATAGATATTATTGATCTTAATTCGCATGCGTGGACCTCAGCAGTAACAATATTTCCACGAGACAGAACGGTTAAATTTTATGATGGTCATATATTTGATTTTATCAAAAATATCAGTAAAAGTGACCCTGTATTTGTTTGGTTATTTCAAAGTTCAGAATATGATTATTACGATCAGTTTGTACGGCCTAATGGTGATATTTACCTTATAGAATCTCTTAATGTAGAAATGGAACATCTTGCGCTGAAATATACTTCAGACGATGTCAAAGTTAGACAATTATTAAATAATTGTTTTACTGTTCCATCTGTAGCGGCTCATTTCGCTCAGGAGAAAAATTGATGGAAACCAACACGATCGGAATTTCTTGAAGATATCCATAAAAGCTGCGTAGAATATGGACACGGAGGATTGTGGAATACTAAATATAAGTATAATGACGTTATATCCGTTGATATGGTAGCGTGTTATCCTGGAAATTTTCTTGGATACGGAGAATGTTCTGAATACTTTAAGAGATTCGGACATCCATCACACGAGATGACCAGGGTTGCGATAAACGGACCATTACCAGATTTTGACTTAACCGGATTTGCTCATGTAGAATCATTTGAGTTTGCAGAAAATCTCCATCCAATTACTTTATGCTTGGTCTGGAAGACATTTTTCAGAAAAATGTTGGGTTCCGATACTACTATTACGGTATATGATTGATGCTGGAATTTTAATATCCTTACAGGTGAGTGAAGCAATTATATCGTATCGGTCACAGAAGCAAGTTTGGTTACCAGAACCAAATAGATTTAATATTGATGATGCCAGGAAAGAATTTCCTGATCTTAATGAAGATGACATTATTAAAATTACTAATAATACATGTAAATGTAGGGACGAGCATGATGAAAAACTTGCAAAAGATCTTGGTAGAAAGATCATTGGTAAATTTACTCAAGGAGGAGCATATGATCATAAAAGACACTGTACAAGATTGATTATGGACGATGCTGAACTCGATTTTATAATCGCTGATACAACGGAAAAAAAAACACATTTATAAATCGGAGTAATGCTTATTTATCAAACGGAACCAAACTAGGTACAATTGTGAGTTATCGTGATGGTGACTCACCGCAATTTACTCATTTAAGATCATCGATGTTGACATATGTTTCTATAAATCTACTGTCTATGATAAATAGATTTCCTCGTGATGCTGTCAGAGTAGCAACGGATTTGTTTTATATAAATAAAAAATATACAGATTTGTTAAAACCGCTACTTGGTAATGGTGAATGGGGATCATGGAGAATAAAACAAGAAAATATACTTAGTTATTCTGAATCTACCGACGTTGAAATTAAGGAAATATATTACAAAAATAATAATCAAGTATCAAAGTCATCAGCACCATCTGTATATGATCTTGTGGCTAGACATAAAACTGTTTATCTTAACGGATGCGGTGGTTCAGGTAAAACAACGCGTGTGATTAAATTATTCATGAATAATAATTCAGATATAATTGTTTTGACACCTACACATAAATTAGCCAGGGAAATAAAAGAGCGAGGAGTAAAATCATGTACATATCATAGTTTCTTTAGATGGTGTGGCGACACATGGACTCCTGAACGAATGGGTGAAAAATATATACCTAAATATATTATGTGGGACGAGGTAGACACGGTGTCGTTAGAAATATTAAAAACATTTCTTGATTGGTTATTAACAAAGAATACTGCTGTAATAATGTGTGGTGATCATGGTCAACCACCACCCTTTGTTGGTCAGTCTCCACATGAATGGCTGAAGAATAACGTAGATTATTATGAGGAAATAAATGATGACCATAGAGCTATTGATGAACCTCTGAAGGAATTTAAGAGATTAATCAGACTACAACCAGACAGAGTACAATGTGAAATAATGCGTAAAGTAATTCCAGAGACTTCTATGAATGATTTTCTAAATTTATGGAATCCCGCTGATTTAATAGTTGCAAGCAGAAAGATAGTTCGTGATGAACTACAGGAGAAATTATTTTTGTTACATAAAGAAAAGTTTTCAGATCTACCTGTACCATTATGTTATCGCCCAGCAGATACTCAACGACAGAATGTTGATGTTGAAATTCCTGGTGGTGGAATACAGAATCTTGTCTTGAATGATATTGTTTTAGTCGATATTAATAATGTTGAGAATGCGCTGAGTATGAATATTTCACCGTGGACGTTAGGATACTCTATAACGATTCACTCGTCACAGGGGTTAACTATTTCTGATACAAATATCTGGATTATAGATGATCGGATCGAATGGTCAAATTTAGTCTATCTCGCAGTCTCTCGAGTCAGAAGAATATCTCAACTACATAGGGTTATTATGAATTTTACAGAAAATAATAATCAGACTGTTAATAATGACGTAATAAGAAAAAAACTATCTGGTTATAAGCAATGTGACAAAAAAAAAAAATAATCGTGACTTTGATATTGATACTGAATTTATTATAACGCTAAAACAACGACAGAATAATCATTGTGCAATCTGTAACTGTAATATGTTATGGCAATATTCGAATAATAATCCAAGACAATCTACCGTAGACAGAATTAATAGTGATCTTGGTCATATACGTGATAATGTGATGCTGACCTGTCTTGAAAGCAATCGACGTAGAGGTTCTGGTTATGTAATTATATGTGGTGGTAATTGTGTGTCTTTAGGAATTACTTGTAATTGTTCACGTACAAATCCACGTTGAGGAGCAGTAGAATCCAGTCTGTAGATTGGAGGTCTACCAGTGGATCTAACCACGCTAGAAATTGTATGTGTAGTCACCTCCAGATAGGATCAGTTGCTCTTTTTTTACCACCTTCAAGTTCACCAGGTTCATATAAATATCTTACAGTTACATTACCTAATACTGGTTGAGAGAAAGATTCACGGCGTTGTCCGTAGCCATCGCTACGGGGTATATATTTTTTTGTAATCGCATTAGAAGGTTTCATGGAAGTTGAACGAGTAATTTCGTTATTTAACGCAGCTATCACACCTGGTAACCTTGTAACCCATTCACGAGATCTCTCACCGGACTTAAAGTCAGTAGATATTTCCTTTGCATATTGGTATCCAAATAACCGCTCAGCAAGTGTTCGATTAAATCGTTCAACGATTGTCTGATCACGATGAATTTCAATGTGTCCTCGTCTGATTTTAACGTTATGTTTCTTCATCAATGATAATACTGCACCAAGAAATTCTTTACCAGGATCAACCTGTAATAATTGTGGCCATCGTAGACCACCACGCTGATAAATTCGCTCAAACGCAGATGCAACTTCAGATGCTGTCTTTGTTGATAATGGTTCAGCTTCTTTATATCTTACTTGCAACGTCAACGACAGTTAATGCGTATTTGTATGTGCGTGATTGACGTCTACCAATTTTAATGGTGCCATGTGGTAAAAATAAAATATCTGCTTGATGAACTTCATTAGGGACGCTGACATCAAAATGTGCGTACTGAATTTTTTTAGGTGGTGGTAGATAAATTTGCCATATTGCCTGTCGTGCTAACCACGCTGCAGCAACAGAACGTGAGACTTTTGCTGCTTCAGATAATTTAGTAATCGCTGATCTGCCTCTCCAATATCCTCTTGGGCTATAATAAACAGACTCCATTATAATAGTTATATAATTAATTACCAGCCCCTATCATTATTTTATCTTTCATGGCAGATTTTATTAGAAAACTAGCGAGTTTTCTCTGACAGATTTATTTCGTATAGAATCTAACGCATGAATTAATTTTACATCTGCGAGATGCCGTTGTTGTAAATCTTTACTTTTATACGCAACGTCATGAACATGACACGCTTGATCAATCTTATTTATTGGATACTCTCCTGATCTTGGTTGATCTTGATCATCAAGTCGGATATCAAGTCGAGTTCCAGGACCACAATAATTATATCCAGGAAGATGTATCTCACCGGGGCATTTAGCCCATGGAGCTCCTGGTAATTTCCTTAATGAAGCGGCGATATCTCCACCTGTCTTTATTTTGACAAATTTGTATTTCTTCGTGCCACATTTAACGCATTTGCCTGTCAGAGCACGTCGTTTATTCTTCGTTGTTATTATTGTAGTTAATTCAGCAGTGGATGTAGGAATTTTACACCGAACACAATATAGACTCATATTATTTATCATATGGATATAATTGACTTTTCGGTGACACGAAAACAGGAACCAGTAAAACATCATCCAGCATTACTAAATTTGATAAGGATGATTATAATAGGTCCATCTGGATCAGGTAAAACACAACTATTATTAAATTTAATAATGCGATGGTTGAAATGGAGTAAACTGTATTTAGTAGCACCATCTGTAGATGATCAACACTGTTACGAAGTACTTAAAGATTTTAATGAAAATGTAAAATTGCTGAATGAAAACGGTAATGATGTTGTTGACTTTATTACCGATATTGATGAGGCCCCATCTGTAGATGACCTAGATGGATTTATTAATAATTTAGTGGTGTACGATGACGTTATGCTGGACAGACAATCAAATCCAGCTAGAATATTTTCTCGAGGTAGACATAAAAACACAGACGTGATTTATGTTACACAACGATATACACAAATACCTAAAGTGATCAGAGACAACTGCAATATTTTAGTCGTGATTAATGGAGTAGATAATTATACTTTACAGAATATTTATTATACTTGGTGTTCAGGGGATATGGACATGATTAAGTTTAAAAACTTCTTTTCAAAAGCACAAGCTGTTCCGTTCGGATTTATTACAATAAATTTACATGATCCAAGATCCAGAGATCGTATAGGTCTAAATAAAATCTTTGGTTAATTATAGCAGCAGGCAGGGTGAAAAACGACAAAAATTAATTGACCCGGCGAGTAAACTAAACGCACTATAAAAATAAAAACAAAAAGTCAAAAACAAAGAAACAAAAATGAGCTAACTAAAACGATTCATTATCCGTTTTTTCAAACTATAATGGTAATAATAAAGTTAGAAGGTTCTGTTTAGAGTTATTGACCTTATTTTTTTTCATCCCCCGTAGGAACCTTTATTTTTGTAAAATAAGGTCAGGAAAAGAGTTGTAGGGTTCACCCTGCCTGCTGCTTTCTGTCAAACACTCCGTTTTGGGTAAACACGGTCGTTGTGCCATTTTGCGTACAAGGAATTTAACATCACTTTGGCAAACGATCGCCTTCCTTCTTTTTTCTCGATGTGGCCTAAAGTGATCCCATCCTGCTCCCAGTATTTCTCTTTGAATTTCTTTTGGCCTTCGGGAGTGTGGCACCAGGAAGGATAGCCGCTGGCTTCTTGTTTCAGTTTTAAAAAGGCATTCACGTAGTCTGCAAAAATGCCTTTTTTGTGTCTCGTCGCCCTTTTGGTATTTTTCTGTCTTGGGAAAGTGGTAAATTTCGTACACTTCTAACAGTTGGTATCCCAGGTCCAGAGCTTTGAACAATTCCACGCTAACCCACGTTCCCGTTAAGGCTCGTTCTTCCTGGCTATGCTTACAAAGTCGGTCTTGGTTGCACGTTTTGGCACAAGTACGACATAAGGGAAACATCAGTTTTCCTTGGCAATGATGTGGTAAAACGGGATGGTACAAGTTCGTGGGAGGCAAGACTTTGCACTTGATCAATCCTTCGTATTGTCGAATGTTGTCCAGGTCAATCTGCTCCGTCAGCAATTGCGGGTGCCCTGCGGAAAAGCGACAATATTTGCACACGTACGGATACAGAGAACACACATCCAAGTATTTGATTTCCTATCCTTTCTCCTCGTCGGCTTGGTACAGTTAACAGGTGTCATTCGTCCGTCCTCCGTACAAACTGTCCCGTGGGTTCAGTGGGTCCACCAGCTTGTAACTTTCCAAGATGCGCTTAAACTCGGGATCGGTTTTCAAACGGTGATCGTACTCGTGTTCTCACATTTTCACCACTTAGTATCCTTGCTGTTCTAACTTTAGTCGTCGGTGACAAGTGGTCTGGTACAAGTCTTCCATGGTTCGCTGTAAAAACTGATTTGTCGTGTTACGTTCAGGGAAGCAGATGAGACATCCGTGAAATAAGCACCCGTTAAACTCGTACACTATCTTGGGGTTTTCTAAGTCACAACCATCCACCGAATACGTTCCGATGGTTTTTTCGCCTCCTCCGTTGCGAGCGTGTTGGATCCATTTGTTTTCCTTGTCGCACAAGTGATATAACCAGCGTAGGGCTTTGACCGAGTTTTGACGTTTGACAAAGTTCATCGTTTGAGGACTTATGACAGCGAGGGTATTTTCGGGCATGAATCGTTGGCGGTACACTAAAGAACAGGTTTTGGCAATGGTGCAAGCTTCTTTCAAAGGATCGATCCCTCCGTGTTCCATGAATAGTTCTCGAAATTTTCCACAGCAACGCCGTAAAATGTCCACGTCGGAACGACAATATTTTAACATTTCTTCCTAAAAGTCGAAAGGGTCCGAGGTGTGAGTATGGTACCATGCGTAGAAAGCTTCTCGTTGTTCGGTATGCATGTTCTCGGGGTCGTAGTAGTGAGCCTTAGGCAAATGGGGCATAACGGCGTGTTGATTGGCTTCGGTATTGAAAAAGTGCGGAAAATAGCCTTTTGTCATTTCTGTCATTCCAAACGTTTAGGCATTCGACTCAAAGGCATGGCCAAGTAACTCATCGAATCTTTAAACTGCACTTGTCCCACTTGCATGGAAATGATTTTGGCTGCGTTCAAAGTCACTTTAGGACGTTCGGTACTTTATTCCGTATAGTATCTCAAAAGAAACTGTCCATCGTATCCCGAGAAATTGTGAGGCATCTCCGTGGCATAGCGATGACAATCTCCGTAACGTTCGATGTCCTCTTGACTCCACGTCTCGTCGATAGGGTCTAAAATCCATTGGGCGAAATCGGCCAATGTGTTCGGTCCCCGAAAGATTTTTTCACGTCCTCCAGAAATCTTGCTACAGTGAGGGCAATGATTAAAGATAGACTCTTGGACGCACTTCTCCCACGCTCGGTGAGCCACACAGAAATTAGGAATGTGAATGCCAGTCTCTTGCATGCATTCAAAATTCAAAAAATGAAATTGCCTTTCTTCTGGTCATTATATTCTTCTTCAAGTTTGAATTGGTATTTTTGAATGTAGCATTGGTGTTCCAAGTCCACGATTTGGCGACAAATGTGACATCGTTTCTTTCCTGAACAGACGTGTAACTTGGCATTATTGGTACGTATGCCTTGTCCACAAGTAGGGCACAATCTCAGGAGCTGACAAGCACATTTCTGCTGTGAACCTTGCGTCTTTAAATGTTGTTGGTAACAGGCAGGGCTGACAAACGTGCGCTGCCAAACTGGGCAATGCACTCGTGGTTGTTCTTCGTCAAGACAGGGTTTAGAGGCCAAACATCCCTCACATTTCGATCCACAATGGTTGTGTTGCTCTCGATTGTTATAGCCATAGTCACATTTCTCACAGTAATAACTGTATCCCAGGAATGCAATGATACTGGTAATGGCATCAAAATGTTCATCGTGATGATAGACGTGAATTTATTTTCCGTCTTTGAAATCTTTGCCCCGAAACAACAAAGGTCCGCGCACTTCTTGAGGGTGTACTTTCAAGGTGTAGCATGGAGCCAAGACATCTTGCAATTTTTGCATTTCAGGAATGCCACAAGTGGTGTGTTTGCATATCTCTGCTTGCTGTAACAGGACTTCTACATCTCTTCGTTGTTTGCATCGGCTAGATTTCTGAATAGTTTGCCAGGCTCTTTTCCATTCTGCCGTGTCGTTCTTGTCGGCATACGTTCGTCCCACCACGATGGCACGGGCTAAGCACAGCTGTCTTGAGGATTGTTAATTCGGACAAGATTCTTTTTGGTGCTGAGAAGATTGTCTACCAATATAACCTTTTTGCACTGTCCTGTCCCTTGGAAAAGAGACACGTGGGTCATGAACAGTGTCGCTTTTCCATCGGTGATGTGAAACATGTCGTTGGATAGTTGTGCGTGTTGAATCTTGTCCATGACTTCGTAAGGTGTCAAATCTGCCGGTCTGCTAAACTCGATCCAAACGGGGGACTTCAAACTGTCGTGATGAATAGAAAGTCTCAAGCGATCGTCTTCTTTGGCTTCACATTGCTGTTTCAATGTGGTTAACAAAGAATCCCACACATCGTTGATGAACCCTTCTGCTTTCTCCAATGGTACGTCGGACTTGAAATCTTTAAACTTCACTGTGTACGTGTAAGCTGTAGTTCTAAATTTTCTAGAGGAGCGTTTGTCGGTCTCTCGAATGTGAAAGTACTTTTCAGGGTTTACTAGTAGTGATGGACTTTGACTTGGTATAGATTCTCTGGGCCTAGATTATGGCTGACTCATCTCATCTTCAAAATCGCTGGCATGAATTTGAGCCAAGACTTCAGCTACTGTGCGAGGCGATAAATCACGGTTCTGCCTCTTACTTTCTTCTCCTTTCTTTACGAAATGATGCGATCGTTTCTTCTTGACTGCAAAAAGTCAAATGACTACATTTGAAACGCCATGGACCCCTTATATCCATGTCAGGCTCAGTGTATATATAAAGGGCTGACGCCTTCCCTCTCAGTATTCATTTCGCTCTCAAGCCGACCAGCACGATGGAAGAACCCACACAGATCGAACTTCTGATTAGAGCTTTGCGAGGTCTCATAAGAAAGTTTTCTTCAGACAAGCCGACAGACTACTCTCCTACCTTTCGAGATAAAAGTCAAGATACTTGCTATATCTGTCAGAAGAAAGGGCATTGGGCTGCAGAATGTCCAGACCGTCAAAAAATCAAGACCGGTGTCAGAAGAAACAAAAGTAAAGATACTTGTTATCATTGTCAAGAGAAAGGACATTGGTCTTCAGACTGCCCTAAGAAACAACAGGAGCAGGAGGAGGAGGAAGAAGAAAAAGAGGTACCCTCGGCAAAAGAAGAACCCCGACACGTTCAGAAAGAGAAGACAGAAAAGAAAAGAAGACGAGAAAAAGCGAGGAAGAAGAGGAGGAATAAACTGTGAAAGTGAAGAAATTAAAAGAAAAACAGAGAGAGTGAAAGATAAAAAGACAGAGAAGAAGTCTATGAACTTTTTTTAAAAAGTGTTGTGTTGTGTTGTGAATTGGATTGTAAATATTTGTAAAAGAATAGACCAGACTGAAAAAACGTAAGTGTCTCCTGGTTTTGATTGTTTAGCATAAGGGTCTACACTCACGCACTCACAACACGTCTATTATGCGGTAAAAAAATGAGGGATTTTGAGTTTTAATTGATTTTGGCAAAATGAATACCATCTCTTTTCGAAGGAAATGAGTGGCCCTGAAAAGGACCGTTGGGTGTTTGTTTTTTCTCAGAACAAAAACAAACTCAGGAACGAGAAGCAATCAGCTTTAACTGCCTTAAGCCTTTGCCACGGCCAAGGCCTACTTCTGGACTTGCTCCCGTCGATGATTTAGTAGAAATCACTAGGGGTGGTATCTCCGGTGTAGTAACAGGGTTGGACTGTTTGGCTCGGGAAGGTCTTTTTCTCTTGGGTCGTAATAAAGAAGTCTGATACATTTGTTTCAGACTTCTTAACTCTGCCAAAATGTCCAAGAGTACCATTACCGTTTGAGTTTCACTGTTCTCCTTCTCTCCTAGACCTTGTTTCTTCTCTACTGCTTCTTCTTCTTCCTGTCGTTTCCTTCTTGCCTCTTCTTCTTCTCGCTGTTGAAGGAGAAAAGCTTGTTCTCCTTCTTTCTGCTGTTGTAAAAATTTCTCCAATTCTTCTTTCTGTCTCTGTTTAAAATCCTCGACCTGTGGTAAAGAAGGAGAAGGTGGCGAAGGTATTGGTACCGGAACAAACTCTTGCGAAGAGAGAAAATCTACTAAATCTCAGTTGAAATCGGTCTCTTTTGGAAGTAGCGCTGTATTAACTTTGGTAGCCACTGTTATGCCATCGCTTTTCGTCTCCACAGCCGGTGCACCCCAATTCATCGTCTTCTTGGTTTGAGTCATGTTTCACAAAACAATGTCGCATCGATTCACTGCGCAAAAACGCTATCGCACCTATATAGGGAATGTGACGTCACAGGTTGTTCTCTTTGAATTGGAAGACAGACTCCGCGAAGTGACTTATGTAACGCGTGTTGGGATTGGTGAACAATTTCAATCCGTTTCGATCCAGTCTTCCACTATAAATAAACGCGGTTCACTTCATTCCCTTCACCTGTTCTCGTCACAAAGATATGGACCAACGTTGAATCGTCTACTTTCGTATCGTCGTTGTTTTTCCGTACGGACTTACCCATGAATGTTAAATCATCATGGACTATCATCAGGATTACCGATACGACTGCTTGGAATAGAAGGACCTATGTGGAGAGACAAGGCTGTCTGAAGCGGACTCTCATCTACGGACCAGAGGTTAGACAAAGTTTGAGGAAGAGAAGAAGACCTATGCGATGCCCTCTATATTAACGGAATGGTGTTAACATAGCAAACAACGGCCCTTTTCAGGGCCACTTCATATGCCTCGAAAAGATTTATTCTTTCTTGCCTAAATTTTTTTTATTCGATTGTATAATTTATGTTTAACTCCCAAAAACATTATTCTCTTACCTGAAATTTTTTTAGTCGGTTGTATAATTTGGGTAGGATAGATTGATGTTCATCAATCTATGGAAACGGACGCGAATGCATAAAACATACTATACTATCCATAGATACGAACGCGAATGCATAAAGCATACTATACTATCCACTGATACGAACGCGAATGCATAAAACTTTGTATAGAAATGAAACAAGTGACACGAACGCGAATGCATAAAACATACTATACTACCCACTGACACGAACGCGAATGCGTAAAACTTTGTATAGAAATGAAACAGGTGGCA
This sequence comes from Megalonaias nervosa, assembly GCA_016617855.1. Classification (NCBI taxonomy): domain Eukaryota; kingdom Metazoa; phylum Mollusca; class Bivalvia; order Unionida; family Unionidae; genus Megalonaias; species Megalonaias nervosa. The sequence continues at coordinate 11,495 of JAECUM010009790.1, read as the reverse complement.
TGACGTCACGGTACTTGCTACATTGTTGCAAGTGTCCAGTACCGTGACGTCATCCCACCTGTTCCATTCCTATTGTCCCTATACAAAATTCCCATTGTCCGTAAACGGGCCCAGGGTTTTGATTTTGTCCGTATAAATCATGTCTGTAATGCATTTTCCCATTGTCCGTGAATCGCCCCCATTACTACTTTTCTCCTTCCTTTACAGTCTTACTTTGAGTTTGAAGTATTTTTTACTTCAGTCTTTTTTTATCCTTTCTCTCTTTAGCCTTTTTTTTTTCCTTCTATTTTCTTACTCCGCTGCTTTTGTTTCCTTGAGAACGAGAGCCATTTTCTTCTCATAATTTAAGTCATCAATCGTCAAAAGACGATGCGATGTGATGGCATGTTTCGACTTTGGCCTTTGTGTTCCGTCTGCAATGGCAGTACCAAAAATATTATCTAATTCGGGATTCCAAGATACCCCGTTATCAAAACTGGCACTCTCGTTGTCATTACTCATTGATGACAATTAAGTATGTGGCATTTCTATCTCTTTCTCATTCCCGCCTTCAAGCAGTGATGTTCCATTTGCCAAATCGATGAGAAGTGTGCTGGCATCAAGCTCATCATTGTTTGTACTAGCCAAAAGGCCAAAAGCACGTCTGAGCCAATGATTTATGAAGAATGTTGAAGGTTTTCAACTTCCTCTATGGGTACCTCTACCAAAATAAGTCCTTCGTGCGGTGTTGTTTCGGTATCATTGTAATCCTGAAATGTCATTAAGGATGATGTGACTTTTGTGACAGAGATTGTGTTACATGCATTAAATGGAGAGGCTACAGGGTCTGAAGTTTTTGAATTAGATGGTATATGAACAAGACTACTGATTGATGATGATGATAATGTTGAAAGGGCAGGCTCAGGCTGAGGCCTATCATATGGTACTGATGGCAAGAAAGCAGACTCTGGTATAGTTGCTCTGCTGATTGGGAAAAGACCAGTTCCTTTGAAGCCACTTATTATATTGCTGGATCTGAATGCGTCTTGCCATGCCAGACAGAATAATCTTGGCCATGTGGCCTTATTGATAAGTAATCCAGGATTTTCTGTCAGGAACTCCGTGCATACCCTGTTGTAGGCTTTACTTAAAGGCCTGAAGACACTTCTATCTAAGGGCTGTAAGTAGTGGGTGGTGTCTGGCGGTAATGCTAAAATATGGGTATTCTCTTTTTTTTCCTCTTCTAGTAATCCAATGACTTCATGCGACCCATGAGAATCGAGGATCAAAAACTGTGGTCTCTCAGGGCCACAATTCTTCAAGAAAACTTCCCTAAACCATTCTTCACCTAAAACATCCAAGTTTTCTCCTGGTAGGTCCATACTGTACCAAATGGGGCATCCAAGCAGTTAAATGACTGCAAACACTTCTTTTTCTTCCCCCTGGCAAGGCACATGAGAGGCATTGCTGTTCCTGCTGCACTGACATAGGCGAGGATTGTATCATTTTCTCTAGAGTTAGATGTTCTACCAATTACACTTCTGGCCCCTTTTCTGGCACACACAGTTATTGGAGTGTGTTCAAACTGTTTGCCTGTCTCCTCACAATTCCATATTAAATGAGGACTGCCATGTAGATTTAAATTTGTAAATATTTCTTTAAAGATCTTGGAAGAATTCGTCAAAAACTGTGGAGTTCATATAGAACAAAATCGATTGGTAGCTGTTTGGATGGGTAGATGGATGGATGAAATTATAATTATTGGAACAGAAACTTGACTGATTTTGAATATTTGGGGAGATAGTTTAAAAAATATGATCACAGTTTGATACATGATAAAAACAGCAGCCACAGCTTAATACTTTTGTATATCAATAATTCAAATAAATATCGAATGATCAAGCATTTAATTCATTGATCAAAGTTTATTGATTAATCTGATTGTCAGTTTACTGATGTATGCATAAAACTAGATACAACCAAATAAAGAGCCTCAAAGATTTTATCATATGCAAGGCTGGTCGGAATTGCCCCTGGCACAGGAAAATATCATGGGTAATTCCGACCATTTTATTTCTTTGGAGATATTGGAAAAATATATTTAATTAGATATTTACTTAAGTTTTGATTGCAAAGATAAAACTCTCTTTTGGAAGAAAAGTCAATGATATACATTTATAATATGATAATACAAACCTGGCATGCGAATTGTGCAGACCCAAATCTTTCTTGATGAAACTTGAAATTTCCCGCTTGCAACACGTTACCGGAATAGCGCTTAACATATCTTTGCATTAGCACGATCTCGCGATCTTTGGTACCATTAGGATAACCACTCCAGGTTACAGAGATGCTTTTCTTTTTTGCTATTTGTTAATATACATCGGATATTTATTTCCTGTACGTTTGATGTTATGATCATGAAAGTGGACGGAATTACCCCGGTGGTCGGAATTATACCTAGATACCCCATTGCGAATTTATTATAGCCTGGTTCCCGGCCCATGGGTATATATCGCCGACATGGTATCACGGTACCAATTGTTTTTCAATAGACCTCAATGCTAATGTTTTGCGAAATAAATATACTTTCTATCCTACCTCAGCATGCATGCCACACACTATCATAGAGAACAATGTTCAACTGTCAATTTTACAAGGACAGAACCAGGTACTTCATTGCATTTAAGAGAGATAACTCTGCTGGAACTAGACAGGGGTAAGAGTTATCTAGTCACACCGGACACATTTTCAGTCATGTGTACCACATTAAAAAAAAATCATAAAAAATACAAAATGTGATCTAGATATGAATTAACATAATCTCTCATGTTGCCAAGAGGCTCAACTTTTTTTTAAGCCTAACAAAAAGTACAACTCTTACATAATGCACCAATGACAGCTAGTTTTGTGGTTTATTTCTGAATACACTACACCTTAAGCTCCGCCCACCTGGGATTGTACAATTGGTACCGTTATACCACATGTATACGTACGAAAGGCACCAGCCCTGTAAACGACGGTACCCGGATGGGCAATGTGCAAAACTACGCACCCTCTAAACCGAAGATTTTACAACTGAGCGCCTCAATAGGCGTGTTGTATTTCCGTTTTCCAGAGCAAATGTTAACATGTTGTTTACGAAGAATTTTACTTGTTCTGAATTACAATCAAGACATTAACTAGATTGAACTCGAGATGGCATGGTCATAAACAAAGCAACTGGGCCGAGTGGTTGGCATGGCTCCAAGTTGGTCGGCGTAAAGATAATATAAAAAAATTAGCAAATCACCAGATAGCAGAGAAGCTAACTTAGCGAAGATGGTGCAGGGTGCTTACACACCTTGACGGAGAATATTGGGAGTCCTCCGATTGTAATGCGCAATATTCATGCCACATGAACGAGGCATCATGGTAGGCTGGGCCGCACGATTCACCCAAAACTTGCCCAAAACCACCTAAAACTTCCCCAAATCCACCACAAACATTACGTAAATCAAATGAAACATACCCAAAACCACAAGAAAACATTGGAAAGAGTACTATCTTGTTGAAGCAGATAAATTATGCCGCATTTAGTATTTACATCGGATGGAAATGACAAAAGGGAGACAAATGTTACTGGATTGATCCCCTATGCTGGTCATCGAGTCAAAGGCGGACCCAGTCAATACGTTCCAAGTATAAACGACCGCATTGTGAAGTAAATAACGGCACATCAGTGTGCCATATATATTAACGAGGATGACAACAATAACATGTGCATGATATTATAAATATTTTTACATGTATTTGTTATTGTCTTTGTTAACAATTTGTTGTCGCTAAGTCCTATATCAGTATAATATTTTTTCTGACGTTTAAAATAAAAAAATTTTTTGAAATTATGTAAAGGTACTCATTCTTTATTTCTAAAATGAAGTGAAAATAACTGCTGATCCATTATTTTCTTTATACTTCATGTCATTGCATTTAAGAATATTATTGTCTTTGCTTGAAATTTAATGATAATGATAAAGCAGTCTTCTGCGCATGTGAATCATTTGTGCTGGGCAGATGCGAAGATCTATAAATACATATAAATGTAAGGCAAAAAATTGTCTTCAAAACACAAAATTTTTTGTACGAACCAAACTATTTAAATCCATGTTGTCACAAAGCAGCGGTCCACAGAAGTTATAGATAGCAGTACAAATCAAATTAGTGAGTAGATAAAAAGTAGGGTGTTCTACAATGCATGAGAATGGTGAGATTACAGATTTTTAAGCAACGAAGACATTTTGTCAATTCTCACTAACACCAACAATTGCCCAACTGATATACCACCAGGACCTAAAAATAATGTTTATGTCGTACTAGACATAAGTGGTAATAACCATAAAGGAAAACATGAATTTCCCGACGATTATGGTGTATGGGACACGCATGCGGAAACTACTGTCAACCAGACGTTTTTGCTTGAACCGGAAAATAGACTGCACCTGGTTTATAAAAAAAAAAAAAAAAAAGAAAACAATCTAATATGTATGAAACAAGTACAAAATAAGAATGTTACATATATTCCAATTGAACCACAACCTGAACAGGTACTTTCATTGCACAGATATTACACAAAGCTTAAAGGAGATGAAAAGTTTAAAAAACATGTAACAACTATAATTAAGGCACCCAGTCAAATCCATTTTACCCAAAAACGTGCTGTGGTAGAATACTATAGGGAAAGGTCTTTAAAAATTAACCAACCACGTGGAAACAGTAAGCGTAATGAGCCCTATCGGCGAACAAATCCAAACATTCTAAGAGAAGCTGTAAATGGTATAGAGGAGACAATGGCATCGGATAGATATTTACAGATGAATAAGGAAGGTAGCTTTACTGCGCCAAAATCTTCAAGGCAAATTCAAGACAAAATTTATAGAGAAAAGAAAATCAAAACATCTGAACCAGGAAATAAAAATCTAGCCGATGATTTAATAGAAATTTTAGGTGAACTTCACACAAATGATTATGTCCAGGAAGTGATTCTGACAAAAAGAAAAAGTCCGGTTATTGTACTGTATACTACAGAACAAATTTTAGACTTGATCGAAAATTTTTCAGGACAGGATAAAAGCATTATTATAATAGACCGAACTTTTAACTTGGGTAAGGTTTTTGTAACTGCAGTGTCATACAAAAATAGAAACGTTGTAAAACTGAAAACTGATCAAAACTCTATTTTCTTAGGTCCGCTGTGTCTTCATTGGTAGTCAGACGAAAACGCATATTACAAATTCTTTTCGCATATTCGCGACAAAATTGGAGATGATAAGTTTATATTTGGTGCGGACGATGAAAAAGCTCTGACAAATGCTCTAAGATCCAATTTTTGTAATGCAGAATTTTTATATTGCACTAAGCATATTAAAGACAACATTCGGCACTCTTTGCATAAACATGGATGTGACGATCTTGTCTCAAAATCAATACTTCGTATGCTCTTCAATGAAGACAGTGGTCTAATATTCAGTCAAGATGACGCTGAGTTTGCAAAATGAGAAGACGATCTGGCAATGTATTTAAAACAATATCCCAATTTCGCACAGTACTTCAAAAAGTTCATAAGTCAAATGTTTGTGTACAAACCATTAAAAACAAAACTATCACGAGTCTTTGGACCAATAACAACTCGGAATCTATAAATAATAAACTTAAGCAGGCTGCTGATTGGAAACAACACAAGATACCCAAATTAATTAACAGGTTATATAGTGTAACTCAAGCTCAGTTTATAGATTTGCGTCGCGCACTATATGGCTCTGGCAATTATAAATTATTTGGCCCTTCCTCTTTATATGTAAATTGATGAAACCATTTGGCGCACAAAAACAGCAGCAGAAAAGACAAGAATCTTCACAATTTTTTTACAAAAGCAACTAAACTCCAATACTTCGAAGTACATACATTCATCCAATAAAAAATTCCAGTGCATCTGGCCGAAAATAGATGCGGGACGCAAACCTGGGCAAAGAAAGCGTGCAAAGGCGGAACGAACATCGCAAAACAAATGGCGATAATAGCGAGCATTGACCTAGGCTGTGCAAATTGAACTAGAAATACACTTGTCTAATGTCGATGAATGACTACGCATTTCCATCGTTCCAGCTTTTGATCTGGTTTTATGTAAAAATTCTTTGGAATGTTTATAATAGTACAATTTTAGGAAGTTTTAGTTACCAACGACACAGGTTGCAAGCATTACTTGTATTATGTTGATTGTATTAATGCTTTGCTTTAAAACATGCAAAATACAATTGAGTTGAACTTCATCAGTTTAATGTTGATACACTTCATTTCATATTTTAACACTGTGCTTGATCGACTTTGAACAATAATCTTTGTACATATTTATAAATTTTTAATTAGCGGCGAGGCATGCCATATTTGATAGAAATCTGAAATCGATTATAAAGAAATTATGTGGTACTTTCAGTTGTTCGTTGTTTTGTAACGTTCTGTTAATCTCATTTGACAGTTATGGCACTGATGGGCAATTATTTACTTCAGATGATTCTAAAAAGAACTTAAATTTTCTTTTTAGAAATGAAGAAGGCAATAGAAGCAAGTTGTTTACGAATTTGATGGAAAATTCCATTGTAAATGATCTAAGTGCATTAAATTTTGTTGTCATAGTCAGAGAACAGCATGTATGTAAGTTTGAAGTAAATATAATTATTTATTCCATATTTTAAAAACAGTCTTTGTGGAATCAATTTAAGTTGTGTTTCAGTTAATATTTGAGAAGATTTATTGATTTATTCATTGGACTTACAAAGTGGTGATTGATACTTTAAGGACTAAACCACTATTTTGGAATTGTTGTGAATTCATTCACGAACATTTTGGATTATATCATTGTGATACATATCGACACATTAGCACATTCGAGACTACGGACACGTCAGCAGATTCAGTACTGGAATTGATTCGGAAGACCGCTCGAATTTATTGGGAATACTCTGTACTTTCGGACTTGTCATATAACTTTTAAGGCTACTTGGGATTTAATTCACAATACTGTAAGTTCTTTTTAAATTTTCGCTTTTTATTCAAAGGAAATAAACTATTTGTTGAATTTTACAAAACATTTTTTTTTTGTTGTTCTTTTTCCGTTTCTTTATTGAGGACCGTAGAGTCGTAACAGACGTCATAACAGTTGGAAGACATGTCATCACTAATAGCAACATAAGCAGAAATTTGAGGCAACGGAAACTAATGATTTCTCCATTATTTTAAATTTTTTTAAAAAAATGTAAATTTAAAAGTATAGGTATTTGATTCATGGTTGAAACGTCGTTAAATGTTATTTTCAGCCCCTATATTTAATAATAATAATAATAATAATAATAATAATAATAATAATAATAATAATAATATTTAGGTAGGATCAGTAAATATCAAGTACTAATACATTAATACATAATTAAAAAATTGGCGCAGTACATTATACAAGCATCATATACATACATACATACATACATACATACATACATACATACATACATACATACATACATACATACATACATACATACATTAATTTTTAAAAAAGTGATCCACCAAAGACGACCCATCAAAGTGTACAAAACGCATTTTCCGTTGGATCCTGATGGATCACGATTTGGGGGAAGGGTATAAATTCCAATTAAAATTATATATTTGACTACGTTAAGAGACTACCATCAAGTATCACAAATTTAAAAGCTGATTTTAGAATTAAAATGTATGACTTAAAACAATTAATTTTAGTAAAATATCATTGAACTCTGTTCTCTTGATTTGCCTTGTTTTAAATGGTATGGTTTAACAGCCAGTATATATCTGAAATGGTTATAAATAATTGGGTAATAGGTTCAAGTCAATTACGGCGTTATAAAACAAAGTCGTCGAGGTTAAGCTACTAACATGTGGTGTGACAAAATTAAATTTACTGCTCCCGGTGGCAAAATGATGATGGTCACCTGGGGCGCCCACAGATTTATTGAAGGGGAGGGATCAAACATGTAATGGTCAGCGGTTAAGTTTGAAGTATTAGGCCAAAACATGTTTAGAGGTGAAATCCGGGGGTGGGGGGCAATGCTTTCCTTACCTCTGTATGCGGACGCCCAGGATGGTCACTAATCTTTACATATCTTTGTTTCGTATAAGATGGCCTTTTTTTCTCATATGTTTTATGAACATGATTTAATCTTAACTGTTTTTCTATATCCTGAACTTTTAGCATTCTCACAATTTAAAAATTTATTGCACAGTATTTCATGGTTGACTGTGTCACAAGCTTTTTGTATGTCAAGCTTGTTAATCAAGTGTGGAAACCTTTTGACGTTTGATACTTAATAATTATCAGAAAGATGTATGAATCATGTATCATTAGAGTACAATCTCTAAAAACCGGTTGAATTTCATAAAGTTGTTCTTGGTTACAAGGTTTTCAGGTTGAACGCAGACTGCTCTTTATTGTCCTTGAGATTAGTCGGCCTCGAACCACAAGCGTGTAGCATTGGTCTCTCGTCCAAACAAACCATCACAAGGATTGATATCTACCACGTCGTAGTCTTCAACGATGCGTGAAATTTTGGAACTGTTTTCAAATGTCGAATTTAGTCGTGTTCCCACATTCCTACAGCTTGGCATCCTTCACTTTCCAAACTAAGGTGTCGTCTTTAAGTTATGTTTTTCAACTCTTCTATAGTGAACACTGTCCCTGAATTTTGTAAGGTCTCTGTGTGATAACAACACTCGGGACATTTATAAAATAAATCCACGAAATCTGTACATTATCTGTGGTTTTCTAAATCCAAACCCTCCACTGAATAAAATCCAAAAGTAGTCAAAAGGGTCTGAAGAGCGGGCTTTGGTACAAATGCAATCAAAAAGGTCTGAAGAGCAGGCTTGGTACAAAGGTAGTCAAAAGGGTCTGAAGAGCAGGCTTAGTAGGTCTGAAGAGCAGGCTTGGTACAAAGGTAGTCAAAAGGGTCTGAAGAGCAGGCTTGGTAGGTCTGAAGAGCAGGCTTGGTACAAGGGTAGTCAAAAGGGTCTGAAGAGCGGGCTTGGTACAGGGGTGGTCAAAAGGGTTTGAAGAGCAGGCTTGGTGCAAAGACAACCAGAAGTGTCTGAAGAGTGGGCTTGGTACAAAGGTAGTCAAAAGGGTCTGAAGAGTGGCCTTGGTACAAAAGTAGTCAAAAGGGTCTGAAGAGTGGCCTTGGTACAAAAGTAGTCAAAAGGGTCTGAAGAGTGGACTTGGTACAAAGGCAATCAAAAAGGTCTCAAGAGCAGGCTTGGTACTAAAAATATAAACACATGGCCAGATAATATATTTATTAGGACAGAATTTTTTAGTAACAGAAATAACATTGAAATTTTCTCTAAATTGTATTAAAAGTAATTTTTTATTAAATTATATTGAAAGTAGTTTCCACTAATATATACTGAGATTAATTTTATTTATTTTCTTATTACAACTATATACTATTGTAATAAAGAGTGCGCCCTTATAAGCAAGTGCAAATACACCCCACCCCCCACCCCCTGGACTGTATACCGAGTCAACAAACTTTGCACTCGTAAATTGTGTTAGTACTTCGTGGCCAGATTCTTAACAATTTTTGCTGACTGAGTAAGCTGTACGATTCAGCCGTTTCTCTGAAATGAATAAAGCTGATGAGGCAAATCGTCTGTCTGGTGACTTAAGTAACACTCAGTATCAGTAAGAATATACGGGAGCCTCCTTCTGATTCGAGACGGACGCACACAAGCCTAACATTATTTCAAATTTGGCCAGGAGCATACGTTCAGAATGGTATAAATAGAGAAGCGGGCTTGCGTGAATCAGTTCGTTCTGTCAGAAGAATCAGAAGACTCCGTCCGTCTTTACTTACAGGTAAGAATCGTTTGTGTTTGTAAATTTCTTTAAAGAGCAGAGACGTTTTAATGTCAAAGATTTTTTACGGTAAAGATTCATATCTTTGCAACATTCTTGTGAGTTCTTTTTATTTTATTTTATATTGTAATAGAATGTTTAATTGTTTAAAGAATTTATATTCATTTGTATTTATGGTAATTATTATTGGAAAAGACGAATTCGCTACCAACTTCATGTTTAGATTTAATTTGGAAATACAATATTATTTAAGTAATAAAGAATAATGTTTAGTAATATATTCCAAATTAGTATTTTATTTTAAATTTGGTAAAATACATTTCTTCAAAATGATTGTTGCATTAATCGCAACTATTGAATTTTATACTCTTTGGCTATCATGAATTTAGTCGAGATATAATTATCTGTATTATATTCTAAAACGCAGAAATTATACAAATGAAATTCAAGTTGGTAGGCTCAAAGGAAAATAATATTTCGTGTATTTTAAATATAAAGGCTTTATAAGGTGTATTTCTAGAATGTAGTATTATATATCTATATATATCAAGTATTTAAATAAAGTTCGTTCTGTCAGAAGAATCAGAAGACTCCGTCCGTCTTTTCTTACAGTCGCTCCCGTTACAGTTCGTTCAGCCTCCCGAAGAATGTAGCCTTATCGATACCGTTAGGAGTGACACCATTTCTTAAGCTATGAGGAAACATTTCATAACAAACTCTCTTATCATAATATATTCATGGAATCTTTAAACTATACGTTTCACACTTTCATATAAATGATTTTGGCTCCATTCGTGGTGACTTGTGGAATGTACACATCTACAAAAGCTCTAACCACCACAATGGCAGAGGGTAAATACATCTGATCTTGGTCGTTAATAATAGCGATACTTATTTTGGTAGTCGGACTCTGAGCTACCGATAAAATTTTGCGTTTTCTGCAGGAGGAAAAACGTGTGTTATATGATAACAAAGGGTAGCTTTTCCATCGATATATGATAATAAAGGTAGCTTTTCCATGGATCGTGTGAAACTCATCGTTCGACTGTTGTACATGATGAATTTTTACATCACTGAGAAAGAGATTAATTTGGCAGGTGTACTAAATTCAATCCAAACAAGAGATTTCAAACTGTCTTAAATGATGGACAGCCACAAACAATCTTGATGTTTAACTTCGTACTACTTTCTGAATTCCTCTAACATTGACTCCAGGTAATTGATAATAAAGAAAGCCGATTTCTTTGGATGGCCGTGAGACTTGAGCTCCTTAAATCCGACCATATAAAAAACAGTAATTCGAAAATTTCTTCCGATCACTTTGTCAGTTGGCTGAATGTGAAAATAATCTTAAGAGGCTACCAAACGACTTTCTTGGCTGATCATGACACACAGTCTAGAGAAGGTGAATGGTGTTGGATAGGGATCCATCATGTCCTCATAAAAATCGCTATGGTGGACTTTTGCCAACGCTTCTCGCAGAGTATGAGGATGCATCGAATGTCGCTTGGTTTCTGTTTTCTTTTCTTGGAAAGAGGTGCTCTTTACATGACGGTACACATGATTTAAGTGTGTGTGTGTGTGTGTGTGTGTGTGT
>JAECUM010009789.1:0-54923 GCA_016617855.1 Megalonaias nervosa | reverse complement strand
TTAATATCAATTGATTTTCCCACTGCTTGCTATTTATGTGACCTCCAAAAAATGGTCAATCTCATGGTTTTCAATGCTTTTCTAATGGGTGGCCGAGTGGTCTAAAGCGCTCAACGTTATGGATCATTGCCATCTCACCTCTGTCTGCGTGAGTTCGAGTCTCAGGCTTGGCTAACATGGGCACATGAGAAAGCCTGCCAGTAGCTTCTCGTGGGTCGGTGGTTCTTCCCGGGGTTTTCCAAGGTTCTTCCTCCACCAATTATACTGGTCGCCATGTATAGCCTATCCTGTGCTGAAAAATGGCGTTAAACCTACAACAACAACAACTTTTCTAATAGAATTTCCTTGGTTTGTCAAGGAATTCCAATGTCTTTCTTCACTCTCTCTTCCAATTACAAATGTAAGCCAAAAATTGGTGAATCAATGGATTTTCAATGGCAAGAATTTCAATGGACATCATGCGGCATTTCTGCTAAGGGTAGTTTTGACCATGAAACATCAAATACTAGGAAAAAATTCACAAAAATGAATGTTATGAGCAAATCTACATGACTAAAGAACTAAAACACTACTGTACACCCTTTAATGTTTGTTCTCCTGTATGTATCCTCATGTGCACCTTCAAACCACTACTGTATAAACATTTTTATCACAAAGTTCACATTTGAATGGTTTATCTCTGGTATGAATCCTTCTGTGATTATACCAGCTTGTACTAAATGTTTCTGTGATTGTGAAAAATGGTACATTACATAAATGTTCCAGTACAAAATGAATACTTAAATGGTTTATCTCCAGTATGTATCATCATGTGTTTCTTCAATACCCAAGTATCTAAAATCACTGCATCACAAACTTCACATTTGAATAGTTTATCTCCAGTATGTATCCTTATGTGGATCTTGAGTTTAAAACTTTCCCTAAACATTCTATAGCAAATTTGACATTGAAATGGTTTATTTCCAGTATGTTTCATCATGTGGAGCTTCAAAGAAGAATTCCAACTAAACATTTTTTGACAAAATTCACATTTGAATGGTTTATCTCCAGTGTGTATCCTCATGTGCATTTTTAAACCACTACTCTGACTTTACATTTTTTCGCAAAATTCACATTTGTATGGATTAATTCCAGTATGTGTTCTCATGTGGAGCTTCAAAGAACTCTGCGTAAACATTGTTTGACAAAATTAACATTTGAGTGGTTTATCTCCAGTATGTATTGTCATATGGCTCTTAAGATTACTGCTTTGCCTAAACATTTTATGACAAATTTGACATTTAAATGGTTCATCTCCGGTATGTTGCATCATGTATGTCTTCCAAGAAAAACGAAAGGCAAACACTGCATCACAAACTTTATATTGGAATGGTGTATCTCTTGTATGTATCCTTATGTGCCTCTTCAAACCGCAACTCTGACTAAACATTTTTTGACAAAATTTCACATTTGAATGGCTTGTCTCCAGTATGTATCATGTGTGTCTTCCAAGAAGCACGATAGGCAAACACAGCATCACAAACTTCACATTTAAATATTTTATCTCCAGTATGTATCACGTGGACACTAAAAAGAATAACTCTGCCTAAACATTTTGTGTCAAAATTCACTTGTGAATGTTTTATCTTCAGTATGTATACTTGCGTGCTTCTTCATATCAGTAATCGATCCAAAAATTTTATTACAAAATTCACATTTGAATGGTTTATCTACAGCGTGAATCTGTATATGTCCCTTCAAATGATATTTGTCACAAAATGCTTTATCACAAACTTCACACTTGCATGGTTTATTTCCAGTATGAATCTTTTCATGTCTTCTTAAATGACTACTGACACTAAACGTTTTATCACAAACATCACACTTGAACGGTTTATCTCCAGTATGTATCATCATGTGTTTCTTCAATACCCAAGTATCTAAAAACACTGCATCACAAATTTCACATTTTAATAGTTTATGTCCAGTATGTATTCTCATGTGGTTCTTGAGTTTAAAACTTTCCCTAAACATTCTATGGCAAACCTGACACTGAAATGGTTTATCTCCAGAATGTTTCATTATGTGGAGCTTCAAAGAAGAACTCAGGCTAAACACTTTTGGACAAAGTTCACATTTGAATGGTTTATCTCCAGTGTGTATCCTCATGTGCAGCTTCAAACTACTACTCTGACTAAATATTTTCTGGCAAAATTCACATTTGTATGGATTAATTCCAGTATGTGTCCTGATGTGAAGCTTCAAAGAAGAACTCTGCCTAAACATTTTTTGACAAAATTCACATTTGAATGGTTTATCTACAATATGTATCGTCATATGGCTCTTAAGACTACTGCTTTGCCTAAACATTTTATGACAAATTTGACATTTAAATGGTTCATCTCCAGTATGTTGCATCATGTGTGTCTTCCAAGAAAAACGAAAAGCAAACACTGCATCACAAACATTACATTTGAATGGTTTATCTCCAGTATGTGTCCTCATGAGGAGCTTCAAACAAGAACTCTGACTAAACATTTTTTGACAACATTTCACATTTGAATGGTTTAAGTCCGGTATGTATCATCATGTGTGTCTTCCAAGAAGCATGATAGGCAAACACAGCATCACAAACTTCACACTTGAATGGTTTATCTCCAGTATGTATCCACGTGTCTCCTGAAACTACTACTGTCACTAAATGTTTCATGACAAACTTCACACTTGAACGGTTTATCTCCAGTATGTATCCTCATGTGTGCCTTCACATGCTTATTCTCACTAAATGTTTTATCACAAACTTCACACTTGAATGGTTTATCTCCAGTATGTATCTTCATGTGTGTCTTCACATGGATATTCTGACTAAATGTTTTATCACAAACTTCACACTTGAACCGTTTATCTCCAGTATGTATCCGTGTGTGCATCCTGAAAGAAGTAATGAAACTAAATGTTTTATCACAAACTTTACACCTGAACGGTTTTTCTCCAGTATGTATCCTCATGTGTGCCTTCACGTAACTATTCTCACTAAATGTTTTATCACAAACTTCACACTTGAACGGTTTTTCTCCATTATGTCTCCTCGTGTTTTACTTTAAAGCATTATTCCTGCTGAACAATTTCTCACAAACTTTACCTTTGAAAGGCTTATCTTTTGTTTGCATCGACATCTTCCAAACACCGCTCTGGATAATAATGTAGCAGAAATTTCATGGTTCAAGCACAGGGGTTTGTTACAAATAAAATTGGGAGCCTAACCTGTAATAATATAACACAAGGGAAGACACGAGTCCGCACCCCTCGGTAGTTCCAACCCTGCTAGTTTATCCTAATTGCGCCTGCTAATTTCCAACTTAAGCCAGTCGTAATCAAGAATAGTTCAATTTTCAAAACCGCACGACACACTTCGTTCAGTTTGTGACATACTGGAGAAAATGCAATAATTGTTCGCCGATTTTGACGTCCGGACAAGTATCTGACCGGCAGTGCCGTTTGCATTCGGGTAGTCTTGGATTTCACCATTGACCGAAAGGTAAGATCCGAACAACCTCGAGTCTGTAGTTCAGCGCTAAATACAAGCAGACGACAGCAACGAAATAAATGGATAATTTTATTGTGCCATGGTAAAATAAGCTTAGTAGCGTCGATAATGTTAATTATCAAAATGTTAAATTATGTTCAATATTTTATATATGAGTGAGACTGTTCGGAATATAATTAATATTAGTAATGGGCCGACTATTACTGTGTTTTGGTCAATGTCACAATATGCTGTTTTAGAGCAATAATATCAAAATAACTATAAATATTGCTTGAAAAATAAGAAATCCATCACTCAAAGAGAAAGATATAGAACTTGTACTAACATGGCCCTATTGCTACTTTATATATGTAGTCACATGCACTTAAATAGCACCAACCTCACAAGTTTCCCCATTAATGAAGTGTGTGTGGTCCAGTGTGATGAGTAAAAGTACACATATTTAAGGATATTACAATTTCCTTTGACTCTCTCTCTGTTTCAAGATATCTCCAAGTTCATCCATAAGCAATGACAGTATAATAAAATTCCACAAAATACATTCATTATCAAAGGTAGGGGCTGGTTTGCTGACTACATTGATCTGTTTTGCTGACATGTTATTTAGCAAATGTAATAAAGTGTGACATATTTAATTGAAAATAATGCACCTATCAAGTATGCAAATAAATAGCATAATAATGTCAATTTGTTACCAGTGGTGGTGGAAATTTGGATGTATCTCTCCTGATGACGAAGGTGATTGTGATTTAATAATTTTGTTTTGTTTGCATTACATCTGAAAATAACTGAAACTGCAATACACCGATAACATTTATAAATGTGTTTGACAGTAATTTAACGATAACAAGGAATTCCCTCAAATACCAAACTGAATGCATGCATTACAAATGGATGTATGGACATATAATCGAAAATGCACAAATTTTATGCACCTTCCACATTTGTGTTGAATAAAAGATACATGTACTTGCAGCTATGTTCCAGGATCTTCAAAGCCTTGTTGTGTAGAGTTTTAATGATTTAATGGGGTCACTTACATGTAATATTTTAGTTACATTGCCAGCTCTCTAGATCATCCACCTGTGTTTCCAAACATTTTGGAAATAAATATATAGGCGATTAAAATCAATGGGGAAATCAGAGCATTCGTTACATATGAGAAGTGCTTGTTTAATGAAGGCTACTGTTAAAGGAACCTAACATTTTATGTTGAGTATGTACATATGTATAAATGACAAAAGAAACAACATAATAAATATGCTATGTATGAAATTATTGTGGAAAGAGTAGGATTGTACCTATTGATCATTTGCAACACATATAGAAATTTGTAAGCTGTTTTGTTTTACCTGCACATGAAAAGTAGTAGTTGTCCAATATTAATTTTTCAAAATACCATCTCCTTACTAGCAGTTAGGGTTTCTGTGCTTTGCTTGTGAAAGTCCTTCCCCATTTATATACCAAACTAGCTCAGCTACTCAGATGGGCTTATAGTCAATGAATATTCCTTGATAGAAACAGCACTACAGTGTATGCAATATTTCAATTCTGATTTAATGTTACACATCAATCTGTTGTAATAAACCTAGGCCTATTAACATTAGGACTGTCTTACTAGGCCTGATGATGGGGTGTGTTGGCAAGGCTGTAAATGTTATCATATGCTATCACATTGGGTCAGTATTTGCAAACTGAACATCATTTTGTCTTAATTGTTGCATAATAGTGGTTCAAATGAAAATCTTGTGATGATAGTCTGTTATAGTATAAGAAATTTAACAGGAACCTAACAGCACTGAGTACTTGTTTCTTGTAAATACTTCTCAAATTCAAATGATATTTTCCATTGGGATTCACTTATGGAGCAACAAAATTTGTATCAGTCGGGGAAAGTATTAGCTGGCTTTGCCATTGACTTATATAATATACATGTATACTGTGCACAAATAGTGTCTTCAAATTTATACAGCACTTTGAAAGACACTGATCTGTCCAATTTTGAAGTTTCTTGTAGTATCTTTGCAAGTGACCTTTTTCACCTGTCGTATATTTATATTGTTGGTGATGAATAAAATTTGACTTACAAGTTCAAAAGCACACACCACATGTAATCCAACCTTCAGCACAGTCATAATTTAAGTACAAATAAAAATTTTCAAGAAATACTGCAGCCATTTGTTAACTGCCTCATATTCGAAATATGCTTTTAAGCAATCTGCGAACTCTGATATTCAGGTGGAAAATATATACACTTAATCCACAAGTCAACTGAAATTGCACTGTACTGGTAAAGTTCTTTTCCATTGGTTGTATCATTTCATTCTCATGATATCATTGGAATTCACATTCAGTGATTCCAGTCCTACTAATTAAAGTGAGCAAGCAGAGAAGTCATGTATCACTTCACTTTGTAAAGTGATTGGTTATTTGTAACTTGCGATGGACAGGGTGTGGGTTTCAATCCTACCATCACAGCATGTACATTAGGCTGTAATGACTGTAACACAGCTTACACATGTGTCTTTGGGCAAGGCGCATTATTGTTGTTGTTTATCCTTGGAGTTTGAAACAGACTATGACATCACTAACAAGTCTGGTTTCTGTAAGTATGTGAGTTGCTGATACTACAAATTTATGCTCTGAACTTTCTCTGGCACACTCAACAGGAGAAACTGCTTTGGATTTCTTGACAAATAGAGGATGTGCTGCAATTTTCAGGTTGATGCTACTCATGCTTCTGCAATGAATATTCAGTTCTCCCCTTTTCAGAGTCTGTAAATACAGTAAGGTGACATGAACCAATATCTTCCCAACAAATTTGGTCAATGTTGAAGTGTTTCATGAAGGACTTGAAATTGTACTAGTGAAATTACACTATACTGGCCAAGTTCATTCTATCATTTATATTGAACTTAATTTCATTGTCAGTATACCACTGGATTCCACATTTAGTGATTCTGGGTCAAAACTACTTAAGCTGAGCTATCAAAGGAGAATTAATGCTTCACTTTATATAGTGCAGCGATTATTTACATGTAACTGGAGATGGAATGTGTGGTCTTCAGTCCTACTATTTGAGCATGCAAAGTCTGCTATAAGGAATGTAATAATGCTTACAGGTGTATCCTCAGGCAAATTCCTTTGTTCTTGTTTGCTCTTTGATTTCGAAGATGACCATGACATCACTAACAGGTTTGGTTTCTGTGAGTGGCTGACCTGACAGGTCAATTTATGCTCTGAACTGTATGTGGCAAACATGGTTGGAGATGACTTTGGTTCACTTGATCATTTGAGGAATATCTTGTTAGTCAACAATCAGGTTAATATCAGTAGGACAGTGGAGATCTGATGTTAATCAGATTGGCAATTCATCAGTGTTGATGCATGGAATGTCTGCCTATATAGGAACCTCAATGTCTAGGACCTTGTCCTGCCATCTTATCCTCGCCGATTTCCCAAGGGCAGCCCGTGTGAAAATGATTTACTGTCATGACATTTGTACATTGTCCAGGTTTCACAAGCATTCAGCAGGATCGCTGACAAAATGGATTTGTAAACAAGCATTTAGGTTTGCAGACTTAAAAATATTATGCCAAAGGACACACCTCGTTGAGCAATTCTGGCATTGGTTTTATCATCAATGTGCACTACATATAACAATGTGCACATAAGGCATCTGAACTTCTCCACTGGCATGAGAGTTTTTCCATTTACTATGATGGTAGGGTCTGCATAATGCTTTCCTACTGATAATGATTTAGATATTTTTTTCCAACAAGCTGAGGAGAAATGGTCCATACTGGTTGCAAGTCACACCTAAGTTTTGCATTCAGTGATGAGCCATCAGGAAATGTGAGATCATGAACATTCTGTGAGCCATACACTGCTGAGTTTACCGTACGTCTGGTACGTGGTGTAGATAATAATGTAATAGTCACAAAACGTTACTAAACATGATACAGAACATCATATCGACGAGGTCAGAGTCAATACACTGCCATGCTCGACTCCACTGGTGACTTGCAATCCCCATCATAATTGAGCATGCAATCATTGAATAAACCATATATCAGTTTCTGCAAGCTCCAATCTAACAGATGCATTATTTTTTACAGATATTATTCTGATTCTTGCTTTTCTGCACATGTGGGACAAAACCATTTATCTGGTAATGCATTAAGGTCTTCAATTTTCATACAATCAGCATGGAACCATAGATCACATTGATCACAAGCAACAGAATTCTCACTTGCATCTTTGCCACAGACCCCACAAGGCCACTGAACTGTACACTTTGTTTTTTTTTGGCCTTTCCTTTACCAATGCTGTGTACTTTACGTTTTACACTGGACTCTGGATTTTTCACACTGTCTTTCTTCCTTCTTAATTGCTGGCGAAGGGTTTCTTTTTTAAATACTTTATTCCTCTCTAGATACTCTTTCCTTAGCTGAGCAATGCTCATCAGTGAGTATTTCGAAATTATTTCATCAAGAATACTTTTCTGGATGTTACCTGCATCTTCAAAACTGCCATCAAATGATAAAAATAAGTTTGTCCATAATTCATTCAATGTGTGGTCATTCTTTAACTTTAAATTCAAAAAAGCTGAAAATTTGGAACCATGCAAATTCAAATTTGCGTCTGTCTGAATTAGTCTCATTGACTTGTCCAGAGCCATAAAAAAATGGAAGCACATATCACTGACATTTATGAGTCCTCGTCTTACATTTTGCTTTCTATTAATTTCTTGTAGTGAATCCTGTTGTGTTGAAGTATTTACTAAATCCATTTCATCATTTTTCAAGTGCTCAATAAGTTTCTTCTCCAATACCAACCGTTCCACTTCTTTCTTATTTTTGGGATTGTACATATTTTGTACTATTCTCTTCATTCTTCTTTTCTTGAGGGTATGTAGGCACCAACCTGAAATGTATCTTATTTTGCCTCTTCCACCTGCTGATTCATCATACTCTTTTCCTCTACCTTGTTCTGCTTGTTCTTTTGCATGCTGCCTAATTGGCTTTGTCTGAATGTTTAGGATTTCTCTGCGAATAGAGCATGACAGTCTAAACATTACATTGTAATTTCCTGAGGATGGAATTTGTCCAAACAAATGGTTGACTTTCCATTGGTACTCGTCACCTGTAAGCATTTTATTGCACTCCTTGTAAAATTCAGTACAATCTATGTTTGCTACTGCTGGTGTGGAAACAAAGTACTTCTCCTTTAGTGGCCATATCTTGCTCCAAAGATATTCCACAAATTGGCGTGTTTCCTTCATGTGTTTTTCAAGGTATGCAACAGCAGCATTTTCCATGGATTGATGTGGAGTTTCTTCACTGCTGTGCAGAAGGCCCTGGCGCAAATTATGGACATCAACTTCTTGGGGCAGCGGAAACTGCACTATGTTGCTGATGCTCTGCTCCATTCTTTCTACCACTTCTAAAAAATGAATGTCATTGTCACTAGACATTTCATCACTGGCGTCCATTTCTGCTTCTAAATGTGAAAATCCAATGGGTAATATATCAGAAATGTTACTGGATTGCACACAACATGACAAGTCAACTTGTTCCAGTAGTTTTGTCTTTTCATAAAAATTTGTGACAACAGGTGGTGGTACCTTGACAAGATTGGTTGAAAAGTTCAGAACCTGCAATCCTTTTTTCCTTGTAACTCGGCTTAACGCAACAACAAGTTGGCCATACTGTGACATTTTGGCAGTCAACTGAAACTCTTTCCAGTGTAAGTCCCTGTGCCTTGTGGACAGTTAGTGCAAAAGCCAGCTTTAATGGTATCTGCCAACGTGTGCCTACATCTTTCTGTAATTGTACACTGTACTTAGTAAAAGCATATTGTTTCACAAATACCTGTCGTTTAAGTAAAGGGAAATAAACAGAAACATTCGCTGCATCGGTTTCCATGACTTCTCCTGTAAGCCCATTTACAAGTTCATCAGATATATTGACAATCAACATGACTGGACATCCCACTTTAAGGTGCAGTTCTTTCAGTCCATCACAACCTTCGGCATGTCCTTCCTCATGACTGTAATATATATGGTCCTCACCTGAAAAGAAGATGATGTACACCTTAAAGAAATATATCTATATCTATATCTATATATATATATATATATATATATATATAGACCTTGGTCACCTCCACCCCTATTATAGGGTTATGCCCATTGTAGTTGGGGTTGCAGATTTGGGTTTTGTAACTAAATATCCCTGTCTTCAAAATCCACAGAAAGTCGAAAGTGCATGTGTATTAATTTACTGAAAGACTCAATTATCATTGGGATTTGTGAATTGCACCATTGGGTCATACGTTAATGTTAATCATGGAGTATGGTGGACAGTGTAATGGAGTGCTGGGATTAGTTTTTAAAAAACAGTATGCTTATATTTAGTTATATTCCTTTTTTCAGGTTGTGTTCAAATATTGTCAAAGACAACAACGGGACAGTCTATTTAAAGGACCTATATGCATATTATGAACAAGAATGCAAATCCAATGAGGTTCCATGCAAGTCAATAAACATATTTTGCAGATTGTTAATGCAACTGTTCCCTATGAGTCAACATACAAGAATCCGCATCAACCATGTCAAAACACATGTGTACACTGCAATTTCTTACCAAGCATCGCAATTCAGATTGGAAACAGGCAGCGTAGATTTGTCAAATATTCAAAATTACCTGGATCATTCATCAATGTTGATTTCAAAGACTGAAAGCTGTGCTGTGATCTATCTGATGACTAATATAATATCCAATGGAAATCGAGTCTTGAAAGAAATCACCTTCAATTTTTCTACTAACATTTGGGAACTAAAGGTACGTGGACATCCAATCAACATTAACACTTTGGGCGTTTCAAATTACTTTGACAAAACAGTGTCCAACTTTCAGAATGTTCTTCACATTGTAAATGCGGTAAAACTCTGCACTGGTCTTCAAATTGTACATAAGAGATTAATACCAGTTAATATCATATCCGAAATTATAGGTACTGCATGTAACACAAAGACATCCACTTTAAGAAAAATGAGATGTTCAACCTGCAAAGATATTCTGTGCTGGTTAAGCACTGGTGATGCTTGTAGAAACTGTGTGAAGAATTTATGTGACTTTAAGAAATCCAATCAGGATAATTGGATAAATTTAGAATGTACCGATGATCAAGATTTAACCAACATTTTAGACAGTGTATTTGCAAGTGCCACAGATGAAATGAAATTTTTCTTGAAAAGTCAGCATGATGCCTTGAAGATAAAAGATGCAAGAAAGCTCCGATGGGACAAGACTATTATCAAAACATGCCTGAGTCTTTGGTCCCGAAGCCCCCAGTCATTTCAAGACTTAAAGGACAGTAACATTTTCATTTTGCCATCTGGAAGGCAACTTCAAAGATATAAAAACATAATCCCACAAAATGCAGGCATCAATCAAGACATGTTCAGGTGGATGTATAATACAGCCAAAAAGCTAAATCTCCTCCCATCTGGGTATTTTGGGGGTTTAATTCATGATGAAGCTTCTATTCAGGAAGATTTGGTACTGAATATGAAATGTAATGAAAATAAACTGATTGGATGGATAGATACTGGAGAGGAAGCAGAAGCATTAAGAATTCTAAAGGAGAAAGAAGTAAAGCAAACACTTGCATCAAAAGTTTTACAGGTGTCGTTTTTGGGATACACTGGTTTCCGATTTCCCATAGCTCATTATCCTACTGGAGGCGTAAAAGCTTCTGAACTTTACATAATAATCTGGGACATTATATCCAATTTACAGTCTTGGGGTTTCACAGTTAACTACATTCTTCAAGATGGAGGTGACCAAAATCGGGAGTTTATGAAGATGCATTTCAACAATGATACTGATGCTAAGATGAAAAATTACATGAGTGCCAATCTAGTAAATCCAGTCAGAAAAATAGCACATTCACAGGATTTCTCTCATAATGTGAAGAAACTGAGGAATGCAGTACTTAGCAGTGGCATACATTCCTTCAACACAAGGAAGCTAGTCAAGTCAGATCAATGCATTGTATGGGACCAGTGGATTAATGCTGCCAAATGGGATGAGGATACAAACTCTCGCAAAATTCATTACAAATTATCTTACTCACATTTACATCCAGATTCTTCTGAGAAAATGAGAAATCACCTTGCTGAGGAAGTTTTGAACAATGATATGTTAAACTTGATGCAACAATACCAAAGTTCATTAATGAATAGCTGTGTTCTGGATAGTACTATTGAATATTTGGAAAACACAAGCAAGCTAATCACAGTTTTCAAAGATCCAAGACCAATTATATCTATGTACGATACCCGAATAGAGTCCTTATTAACCATTTTACATTGGTTCCAATCATGGAGAGAGGAAATAGAAGCAAAGCCACTGTCAAAAAAGGAAAAAGGAAAAATGATTCCAAGTAAACAATGCCTCGATGACACAGAGAGTTTAATTTCTACATTTACTGAGTTATGTAAAATACATATCAGTGATTTCCCAGGTCAGGGTCTTTGTCCAGCCAGGTACAACTCTGATATTATAGAAAACATATTTTGCCAAGTGAGGGGCCTGCACAATGGCAATTTAACTAATCCAAATTACAGCACGTACTCATCCACCATGAACAGTGTTATTTTAGGACAATCTAGTAAGTCTCGTGGTCGAAAATCCAATACTGGCATTTTATCAGCAGACCCATACAAATTCGAGTTGGATGCACCTGTACCAAGGAAAAGGAAGACACTGACTGACATCACTAACAATCCAGTTTAATAACAGAGGTCCCATTAAATTACAAGTCAATGCTACCTCCATTCTATACAACATAAACTAACATTGCATGTTATCTCACTGGCTTGCAATGATTATGTTTCCTGAAATACAAACCTTCCATTTCACATAGAGATCTGGCATTCCAAAGATCGACCTCAAAATTCCTTGCAAACACCTTCACTGGATTCTCTCCAGGTGGTAATGTCCGTCTCAGGCGACAAATCAGCTGATTAGTTGCCAAGGTTACATTACCTCTGCAAAACAGAAGTCCAGTTCTAAACAACACTGAAAGTACTGATTGTTACAGTAAATTAGCTCATATACAGTACATATGTTATTTTCAACTTATATATGTTACTTTTCATTTTGCATCAATAACAATTTTCTTCCTTGATAATTGATAATGTCTGAGAAGAATATGTAGATTTTGATTCAATTTTAAATTTAACCTTGTCTTGATAGACAACCTCATTTGCCTATGTATCATTCCATGTCAAGACCGATTGACTTTCTTTACAGTTTATAATGCTATATGATCAACAAATCTGTATATTGAGACTCCTGTCTCTTAAGACAGTTGATCTTTGATAGTAGTGGTCTTTCAACTCAGGTTTAACTCTACTTGCCTTTCACTTGGAACAGATTAAAACTGTGCAACTATTGTCAATCACAGTTTTCACAACTTAATTCACATTTTTGTTACAAATTTTATGAGTAATAATGATGTGACTATCCTACATAATTATGACAAAATGGTCAATTTAAAAGACCACATCAAGTTCACTTTTTAATTGGTCAATAGCTTCATGTCTGATTGCTGTAAAAAATTATACAGTTTATGTCAAATAAACATCAATCTGTTGTACAAATATTGTTTTTATTTCTTGGACCAGTGTACATAGGAACATGTTTCAATTCTAAACTTAAAATGATGCTAATTTTCTAAGTTTATGGCTATATAAGACAAATTATATGGGGTAAGACAAGTGACATGGGGTGAATGGAGTGCAAAGTTAGATATATCTGTGCACATTGTTTCCACTGAAGGTCACGTCTTGTACAGTAAACTAGTGACTTTATAAACCATGCATGCTCTCATGGAGGGCAAATATGGTAAGATACTAGTAATATTATGCTACATTTGGGTGTCTGTCAAATTGGAAGGGATGGCCTATTGAGAAATTGATATGACAAACAAAAGCTAGTATACACTTTATCATATCAATCATCTGTATTTCTTAATGTAGTATCCATATATCTATGTATCTAAGATCTCTCAACTGATAATCCAAAAGGGAGAGAGAAAATCTAAATATTTAATAGGTCTTCTAAAATGTACATGATGTGATTAATATATGTAATACACCAGTAATCGTTTACCATCTTTCATACATGTTGGGGTAAATGTTTTATATACAACCAATATTTCTAACATGTAAGTTGAAACTTAAAGATTTGTAACAGTTGCCAATTACATCTGTAAAATAAATGACAAACAGATCTGGTATGATTACCCTCACACTAAATTTCTTTACCTTAATTACATTCATATGTTTCTTGCAAATGTTTCTAATCCAAACTTAAATCGTATTTTACCCCATGGCCAAATTTATGAATAACTCAGGGCTAATACTGTACACAGGAATATGAAACATTTTCAATATAAAGGATCTCCCATGACATTATCACAACCAATGATGTGGGAAAAAGTGGTACTCATGGTAGGAATCATATGATGACTTTAAGGCAGAAAAATGTAAATGGTAGTTATGGAGTGGCTAGGTTTTATTTACCAAACCTATCAATTATGGGTTTACAGTACATGTGGTTATAACTCCATATCATCAAGACATTTGTCAGTATAAGTAAAAAGTACATGCTGCTTTACACATGTTCCTTCATTTCAATTGGGAATTGGTATCTTTGTTACTTTTCTAAAGTATAATGTTCTTTTAAGAAAATGGACTAAATGCACACAACAAACCAAAGTAACATATGTTAACAAAATGTTTAGTACCTGGAGATCTCATGAATTGCTGCAATGAGGTCTGGCTCATCTTGTCTATGTGTGGACTGTAGGCTGACGTGATGGAAATAATCCATTAGACTGGATGATAATATAGAAGATCCATCATCTCCATATTCTGGGGTAGGAACAGGAGGCAACTGATAAAAGTCCCCAGACAATATCAACTGTACACCTCCAAAGGGCTTATCACTGTTCCTAACACGTCTGAACAAAAATTCTATTTGACTGAAAACTTTCAGACTTAGCATAGACACTTCGTCTACGACTACAACGTCCACATTTAAAATGTTGCATTTATTTTTAAGAAAATCATCATTATATAGCAATAGGTTCAATATTTCGTCATTGCGAAATCGTCCGTCTTTGATGCCTGAGAAACGATGAATTGTTGTCACATTTATTTCAGAACAATACTGTCTTAATACACTTGCAGCCTTTCCAGTTGATGCTGTTAAAGCTATCCTTCTCCCTCTGATGGTCAATTTATCACAAATCCTGCTAAGTGTGAATGTTTTTCCTGTGCCAGGACAGCCTGTTAAAAGTAGATTATGACCTTTCTCTGCGACCTTCGTAATTAACAATTGCTGCTCATCCATTTTCTTTGAAGTTAATATACGATAATACGGACAACAATAAAAACACAAAATTTATAACTGTTTAAGTGATTATAATAAGTACTGACATGAATTTTCAAACAATAAGTATGTTTCAGGAGTTAATCAATGCACTATAGAACAATGTAACCAGCAATCAGCACCAATTTACCAAAATCAATATTTGTTTTTGCCACCAGAATTAAAACGCATCACAATGTACATTAACGATATTTACTGCGGACTCGAGATTGTTCGGATCTTACCTTTCGGTCAACGGTGAAATCCAAGACTACCCGAATGCAAACGGCACTGCCGGTCAGATACTTGTCTGGACGTCAAAATCGGCGAACAATTATTGCATTTTCTCCAATATGTCACAAACTGAACGAAGTGTGTCGTGCTGTTTTGAAAATTGAACTATTCTCGATTACGACTGGCTTAAGTTGGAAATTAGCAGGCGCAATTAGGATAAACTAGCAGGGTTGGAACTACCGAGGGGTGCGGACTCGTGTCTTCCCTTGTGTTATATTATTACAGGTTAGGCTCCCAATTTTATTTGTAACAAACCCCTGTGGGTTCAAGAGCCCGGAAGTTTAATCAATATTTCCAGCTTAAACTGGCTGATGATAAATATAGTTGATTCCGACCTTTTCTGATTCGGCCCCAGTTACGGAATGATTCGGCCCAAATCACAGGACGCTTCAGCTAGGCTGGGTCGGATCGTGTGTAATATTAAAATAAAAACAATGGAAAACACACTTTTTTTGTAGTTATTAATGTTTCCGGAAGAATATCAAGAGAATTCGGCAGTCTGATTATAATACTATATAAAATAAACAATTTGAAAGTAGAGTGCAATCTTCATTTCATTTCTCAAGCAATTTAGCCCTTCAGTATCATGTGCTACCAACCTTTATATCCCCACCTGAGATAAGATAACCTGAATAGATAAGAATAAAGAAAATGAAAAGAAGTAAATCTGGTTATTTGATCAAAATACGTAATTCTCATCAATTGTATGTCAGAGAAAAATATTATTCATATCAACTATTACGAGCAGTTTCTCGACCTATTCAAGGTTTCTTATTAGCTGTGTATGTGTCGCTTGAAATAGAGGCACAGAACAAGATGTGTACACAAATACGGAACCGAGTATACTCAGAAAGAATCAACAGATTAATACTTATACAAATAGAGGTGACATCACTTCAAACTTTTCATTTAAATAGATCCCTAAGAGAGTGGAATAAGTTGAATGAGAGACATATATTGAAGTGCTACCTAAATTTTGCACTATGGCCGTTCCCCCACCCCATGTTTCACATTCCCATTTCGATTACTTTGGTGGCAATGGGAAGCTACCCCAGGAAGTACAATGTGATAGATTTTGTTGGTATTCATTCCCGCTCCCACACTACTAACTTGTTTCAGATGAAATTTTAATTACATTCGGAAATTGTATTATTTCGTCTGTTTTCAAGATAACATTTCAATATCTTTCGAGATTAGTGATGTTTTTAAGGTATTAAAGCAGTGGAAAGCAAAGGACGTTATTGCTACAGCGGGTCCTTCCTCTGATCAAATGGAGCCTGCCATAAATGGCCCAAAAACGTTGAATAAAACTCATGGGCATCTACCTGATAATCTGCTTCAAACTATTTTTCGTTATCTTGTCAGCAAAATTAATGGCCCATAAATAGATGCAAAATACACGTCAGCCTGGAATCTTTACACTGGACATACAACTATTATGTCCACGCTCTTACCAGGCCACCACCTATGTTACGTCTTGGGGTGCAAACTTAGGCAACAGAACAAGGTAAACCCAACATGCATTCAAGTCTCCAAAATATAAACTTATTTCAATAAAATGTAAAATGAAACAAAGGGAAAGTTTTAAAAAAAAATAACGTACAGTGTATGAATTCGTAGAATATAATCCTAATAATCCCAATAATCTACAATCAATTTCTCACCAATCCGAAAATTGTTCTAAGGTATTCTGCTGGAAGTTTATACAGTGATTATGTGGTAGCATGATAACACGTGATAACACTGAATTTAAAACAGGTATTAATCCAAATGTTTTTACTTCAATGTAATCTCGTGATCGAAGAATATCACTGAAGTAGTTTAAAATTTCACATAATCCGAATGAATTAATTGAATATTCTAGTCCTTAAATATAATTACTTAATCCACAAAGTACTGTTTAACTCAAAGACTACTCACTCTGATATAAAAAATCAACAAAATTTCAAATTCACCCCTGCCTCTAACCAACGTTATGTGTAACTGAAAGAATAAACATAGTGTTTGTATCTTTAGTATATAGTGTCCTTTTATGTTTCAAATAAACAAATCTGATTCACTAGAATTTCTCAACAATTAAATCGTAATATCAATATAACTCACACTGTCCTAAACAAAACAGTCCTGCTATTGACCTTCAAATCTTATTGAACCAATCAAACGCTAGAGCGAGCGTGTTAGGGTAATTGCATTTTGAATTTCCACGCTTGGTTACGTGACCTGCATTCCTTACTGGCTTGTCAATTTTGACCTGCTTATTTGTTAATTTCACCTTAGATCGGCCTTGTTGTGAATGGAATTCTAACGATTGAATATAAATGTTCTTTTAAGATAGTATTAACCATCGAAGTTAAGGATATCATATATACTTCATAGCCTAAAACAACTTAAATAAAAATGATATTATATATTCAAAGATGATACATAATTCCGAAACACCTTCCTCCTTAAATAATCCCGAAAGATTTATACGATAAAACTCTCTTCTATCTAATATTGAGCATTCATGTAATTAATACTGCATAAGAATGTGAATGATACAATAATGTATACAAAAATGCAATATTATGTACATTAAAGTGCCTCTGTGATAAATTGTTTCCTTTGGTGTGACAGACTTCCATGTTATATGATTGTAACAACAATCGCAACAATCTTTGATTCTTATCCCTCGTTTTATTAATGAAAGTAATGGTGTTGTGATCGCTGAAGACAACGAGTGGAGAACGAGCTGCACTAACATAAACTTAAGCGTTCATATTATCAAAGCCAAACGTTCCCTCACCTATCGTGGAATAATCTCTCTCTTGCTTATCCAGTTTCCTTGAAAATTAACACACAAAATGATCCACACCATTGCGGTTTTTCTGTAACAGTACTCCACCAACCGATTCGTCACTTACATTTACAGATATTTTCAATGATTCGGTAAAATCTGGAGCCGACAGAACTATTACACTTTTGTGTATGTTCTTTAACTTATCGAACGCCTCCAGATACTTTTCTGATCATTGAAACTTGGCCGTCTTACACAGCAAATTGGTCATAGGTTCAGCAATCATGGAAAATTAGAACAAAATTTTCCATAATTATCAGACATACCCAAAACTCGTTTCATTTGCATCATACTAACAGGCACAAGGAACGAAGAAATTGCCTTAACCTTAACTTCTATAGATATCATCACCTATTCACTGAATTGTTCTGCATATTTTTGTAGTGTTGTTTCTTGCAGTAGCAAAGTTCAGAAATGGGATGGATGCACAACTTTGCATTTGGCACATATTAAGCCCTTCACAAAAGTTTAATCATTTGGACCTGTTTGGCATGTTGTAGACTCAGCTTTGTCTGCAATGATAGCAATTCCGTTATCTTCAGTTGTTAGAGTTAACAACTATGATGAATTAGATGGAGACACATTTGTATGCCCAACGCCAAGTAGATACGATAGCGATTGAGTAATTTTCTTAGGTATAACAGTTTTCTCGCTCTCTTTGTCTGTCGGTCTCTATGTCTGTCTGTCTGTCTGTCTGTCTCTGTCTCTCTCTCTCTCTCTCTCTCTCTCTCTATATATATATATATATATATATATATAGAGAGAGAGAGAGAGAGAGAGAGAGAGAGAGAGAGAGAAGAAAAAGAAACTTTTAGTCAGAAGAATTGTGAAAAACAATTTTCTTGGAGTTTACACTTTAATTGGTTCTATTATTACCATATCTCCTGTGTATATTGTCAGTAAGACATGGTAAAATTCATACAAAATCGTAATACGTGAATCTTATAGAATCTAAGCAAATTATATGTCAGTATTTCGCCACTAAATAGCTATTTATAGCTGTTAATTTTACTTTGCCCCGGATTAAAACTCCTTGGAAATAGTTATCAGTGGTAAATAAAAATGGTCGGCTGCAAATGATTTAACAATTCCCAGCTGAATGTTGTTTTGGATGGCAATTAAATTGGTCCCAGATAAGAAATGGAATCCCAATGGAATTTAAATGGAAGCTCAATTGAATTTGAATAGTACAAGAAGCCCATTATGACAATTAAATGGAATGCAAAGGATAGATAAATGTAATTATTTTAAAAGAATCAAGATTCAGTATTGCTAAGAAAAATGGTACTTAAATATTTGCAGTCAGAAGAAATGGATATCAATGGATTTTTACAGTTTAATGGTATTTCATTGCATTATAAATAGTAAAAGAATGGAAAATCACCATTTGTTTTTGCTAAGATACCATTCCATTCAACATTAAAACTTGCGATACCTCGTTTGCTGAAATTTTGTATTGACAATACACACAAATGTACTCACTTGATTAACTCTCTGTGGGATTATGAAAAATGGAACCTTAGAGGTACACAAATCAAACAAAGATTTTATACAAATCAATTACAGATTCATTTAGATGGCAGAAGCAAGTGAGTGAAACATTTTCTAGCACTAAATATATGTCTAACCATTCAATTTTCAAAGTGGTGGTGTTATTTTGAAACCAAGTTATTCTTCTACATGGATAAGTTGTTTTGTATGTGTTCTATCTAATATGATACGTGAATATTTTGTTTTGGTACACATGTTAGCAATAATTTGATATTGAATTCCAGCTATTTGGTGGTGAGAGTGCCAGTAATTTCATACTGTACTCAAGCGATTTGGTGGTGAGAGTGCGAAGAATT
Organism: Megalonaias nervosa; assembly: GCA_016617855.1. Classification (NCBI taxonomy): domain Eukaryota; kingdom Metazoa; phylum Mollusca; class Bivalvia; order Unionida; family Unionidae; genus Megalonaias; species Megalonaias nervosa. The sequence continues at coordinate 34,973 of JAECUM010009789.1, read as the reverse complement.
TGATACTGTATTCAAGCTATTTTGTGGTGTGAGTGCGAAGAATTTGATAATGTATTCAAGCTATTTGGTGGTGAGAGTGCGAGTAATTTGATGTTGTATTCAAGCTATTTGGTGGTGAGAGTGCGAGTAATTTCAGGAAACAAATCTCAAGCAACACCACTACCCTCTTAAATGTTTTGTTCCTAAGAACTTCTGTGATGCTTTTGGCATTCTGCCAAGCAATTTTGTTTCTAAAATCTTTGTTCAATCTTTTTACTCTAGCAATAAATATAGGTCCGACCATTCAATTCTCAAAATGGTTGTGTTATTTTGAAACGATGCTTATCTTCTACATGAATAAGTTGGTTTTTTTTTGTTTGTTCTAGCTAATATGATACGTGAATATTGTCTTTTTTGTACACATATTAGCAAGAATTTGATATTATATTCAATCTATTTGGTGGTGAGAGTGCCAGTAATTTCTTACTGTACTCAGATTATTTGGTGGTGAGAGTGCCAGTAATTTCATATTGTATGCAAGGTATTTTGTGGTGAGAGTGCCAGTAATTTGACCCTGTATTCAAGGTATTTGGTGGTGAGAGTGCAAGTATTTTGATACTGTATTGAAGCTATTTGGTGGTGAGAGTGCGAGTAATTTGATACTGTATTCAATCTATTTGGTAGTGAGAGTGCGGGCAATTTCAGGATGCTTTTGGCATTCTGCCAATCAATTTTGTTCCTAAGAACGTCTGTGGGGCTTTTTGCATTCTGCCAAGCAATTTTGTTTCTAAAATCTTTGTTCAATCTTTTTCCTCTAGTTCTACCATATGCTTCATTGGTGTAGTGATTTATACATGGTAATATTACTGAACGAGTTCATTTTGCGTTTTCATGTAATTATTTTATGTTATAAACAGTCAAGGTAAATCACATTTTATATGGTCAACTGTAAATCGTATGACATTTTACATGGAAGTATTACCGCAAATGAAATTACAATGAAAAAACATATAGAATCACTTGACTTCGGATGTACATGCGTATGTTTGCAACAGAATATAACTAAAATATTCCTTCATATCATAACGCTAGGCTTGAAATATGAATTTTGATTTCAAGGTGAGGATATTGCAGTAATGTGGGCTATATATTTATGTGGAAAAAGCCTTCTGTATAATGAACATCATGGTGTTGTTTTCTAAAATTTCAGAATAGCAGTAACCAGAGTGCGAGTGACATCACATAGACTCCATGTTTATACAATTATATGGTTCAAGCTACAAGAGTTTACACATGTAAACAGAACCTGTCATCAATTGAATTTATTAAGCATAAACTGTCACGAGCAGATGATAGAGAGCAATAATTCAGTTTTGCCTAGATGTTTTCAAAGTCAGGTTGTCCAGGGACAAGTAAATTGAAAATCTTGTCGATATAATAGATTCACCTGTCCCAATTTAATTTTCTTATTTTAAAAAGAACCGTCACTGACAGGACCGATGCAATATTTCATTTATCAAGATCCACCATTTTATGCTGGCAGAATGGATCTGCTAGATATTTCAACTTGTTTTGGACTTTTATAGTCAGGGTCTAAATATCTGACAAGAATGCATTTATGGTCTATTACTACTGAATCAGTACTAGCATCTGACGGGATGGATATAAATTTAAGACTTAAAAAATGATAGTAAGAGCTGAATGAGTACTGGCATCTGAAGGGATGGATATAAATTTAAGACTTGAAAAAATGTTAGTAAGAGCTGCCTCGCTGGGAGCTCTGCACTATGAGGTTAGTGGTTACGACTGGTCGTCCTTGTGTCAAGATAATATGACTGGCTGAGACATCATGCTATATGTCTACGGCACGATGCCTCGTGCTAGACATCACTATAAACTACCACACTGCTGACATCATAGCGATATTACTGAAAAACTGTTAAAATGCTACGTTAAAAATCAGAATCACACAGAGGCTAAATTCAACGTTGAGCTATACTTTGACATATGCAGAAAACATTATTTATTTGGTAGAAGATTAACTGTGATGATCCAGCTTATGACCATTTAAAAACGATATCCTTTGATAAAGTTTATTACCTTTATCTATCTCTAGAAATATTTTCTATACTGCACTAAGTATTTATTATGAATTTTTTTTTTCGTGCAATATCAATTCGTATTCTCGTCTGAGAAATCTTTCATAACAATGAACTGGTAATGAAAAATTTAATATTTTTAATATATCATGAACTGATTCTCTATAGACACCAACATATATCAAACACCGTTTCATATTTTTACGTAACTAAAATCGAGAGATCTTCTTCACCAAAACTAGAGTTGATGGTGGTTCTTGAGGAGTCAGGTTTCTACAAATTCTCCTGGGATCATCTTTCGTCAGTTCTCTCCTCCTCATACCCTGTTTGCCCTCAAGTCGACAAATAAAGCTCCCTGATGTGGGGATATGTTTTCTTTTCCTTGCAAGGGTAGATAGACCATCTGTCGCTTTTTTTGTTGTAACATCGATGATACCTGTTTTAAAGAAAATGTTATTTTCTTAACTTGTGTGACAAGCATCTCCATGCTAACCCATATTAACATTTCACCCAGTATTAGAGCCTCATGACCATTTCCCAAGGAGGAGTTGTCGAGGGGTTGTTTTTGTTCTTAATTGTTCTATCTACTAAGTACTGAGATATGATGCATTTTTGAATGTTCTTTCAGAAGGCAACATATTTTCATAAACAAGTATTAGATAGTAGTCATCATCATGACAGCATCTTCCCCAAACATCCTGAAGAAATTCCATGTACCCCATATATCCTTAATAAAATGTATCAGTCCCCTGCAAAAGTGCTATACATATCATTGAATCTAATTATTAGATTTCAATTGCTCAAATCAAACTAAATATCCACTAGAATGATAACAATACTATGTACAAGATTTATATGCATGAAAATAGTCAGATTCCTTACCACAAATATAAAAAGACCTGTGCAGAGTGTTGCAAATGACTTGTATCTAAAACAAAGTTTTCATATCTTGTATATGTGAAAATTATTCCATTGGCTTGATGTCCAAGCAGGGATCATAATGTAGAATCCATATATAAAATTATTTCTAATTTCCTGTAGTGAACCAAACTTACACTATCTCCGTTTATTTGTTTCTCATTACGCTTCTGCAACTATGGATATTTTGATCCAAAGTAGCTAGCTCATTCTTAATCATGTACACAAAAGGGGTGTATGAAAATCTCTTGGCACAAAACATCAGAATGTTCTGATGAAAAAACTAAGTTCCGAAGTGCTTCTGCTATTATCAAAGCATATATCTTGTAACATATGGCATTTGTAATCTGCTAGCAGATTAATACAATTATTAAATAATCATTACTGTTGGTAAATTTTGCATGCATAAAATCTTTACTGAAGTGTTTATTGATAGAGTGTCATGGAATTGTTTATTCCTGATGTGCATTTATTATACCTGGACTTACCAAAGACTTGAGAAGGAGAGTCACTGTAAAATGTGTTATGTACACACATCTTATAAATGCTAACTTTTTCAGTTCTTCAAATGGTAAATATATACGGTTAAGCTGAGAATAAAAACATTTAAAGCGGTCTAAACATGGTTCTTTTTAATACCATGCAATTGTTGTAATCCTGAAATGGCACACCTGAAATTGAATAATACCCCACTCTGTTTAGGAACCTTTGGTCCAAGAGTACCTGTGCCAAAGTTTTTAGCACTTTGGCGTCCTTCTTGTGGTCAGGCCAAGGTTTGTTCTGCTCTTCATTCTCATACAAAGGTCCATGTAGGCATTTATTAATCCCTTGTCCATGTGAGAGGATCCACTCATGTTTATTGGTGATGTGATGTAGGACACTCCTCCAGATACTCTAAAACAATGCCACAGTCAATACTTATAGCAACTAAAGCAGGTCTCTTTTGTCATTTGACCCCATATTTATAGATTATAAGACAACTTGATTTATATCATCAAGGGAAAGTTACATTGTAGATTTAGTTAATAGTTCATGTAGCAAGATTCAAGTTTTGCTCGGATCGATGTTCCTAAAATATTTCATATTACTCTGACATTTCGAAAGTAACATAAACAGCTTTCCAATTCCAAAAGTTTTAAACAGAAAAGAGTGAAAACAAACAAGTTTTCTTATCGCTAATGCTGTCAATTTTGGTATAGCAGCACCATCTATAGGCGCTAACGCAGATGCTACAAGAGTTTCATTTACAGCAGCTTGTAATAATCTTGGTATAACACCACCAGGTGCATCAGTAGACGGCGTTGCAATGTTAAATTTGATTAATAACGCAATTAGAGTAAGAAATGTACGTTACAATGAGGGTCATGCTAAGAGAAAAGCTCTTGCGGCAGCATCACGTCAAATTACAATGATGCTGCCGTTAAGTACAATATTTGGTTTATGCAGGGGCAACAATAAAGTATTTCGTAGAGATAAGCATACACTGATCCTAGACCTGGCAGAACAAAATGACTGCCTACTTCGGTCCGGCGGAGCTGATGTACGATTTGTTATTTAAAAAAAGCAAAAAAACTTGCGCTGTGGATGCCACGAATAACGCCATGAAGCACAAAAACGGCATAATTAAATAATATGCTTGAAAAACGCAGAAACAAACTTTATTTTCTGCAGCATAAAATATATCAATCAGCAGTTCCAAACACCACCCTACACATGGCGCGTTACAACAACATCACATGAACAACTGCCGCGGCAATTGTTTGTTGTATATCAGCAGCAAGCGCGACGTAGTAACCAACAACAAAATAATGCAATATTTGATAACACTGATGTTAGACGAGTATACGCCAGACTAAATTCAAAGCAATATCCAGAACGAGCGATATAGTGCAATTTTGCAGATGACGCAAATAAAAATATTACTAGACCGTACATGGATCTACTCGACGCTGTAGAAACATATCAGGATGTTGGAGACGGATCTCAGACATCAGTAGTGGAATTTCATACACTTTATCCGATATTTTATTTTGATGTTAGTAAACATAGGCTGTCTCTGTGCAAAGGCTATTTCACTTAAATATCCTTCACGCACAGGTTATGTTGTGCACTGATCATCCAGCATCATCACACTCATCATCACCTACCAAAGTCCTACCGCGATGGGCGACTGGCGAAGCAACAGTTTGAGATGACCACTGGGATTTGTAGTCAGAGACCTGCACGTAGGTGTCCCTTGGACAAGTGGTCGCTCTGCTCTGTACCCAGGGCAGCGGAACAGTTCGGCAGCATCCAGGGCGACTGAGTAGACCTTTTTAGGACAGCGCTGCTCACCCTGTATAGGGAGGGGTCTAGAAAAGGTAGCCTAAAAAATAGCCTGCCCTTCAAAATCTGGCCAGCTTGCCGCGGCTGGCAAGATCATCCACATCTGCGGTCGAAACCAAGAAAGAAAGAAACCTATTATTGGAGCATAGAACATCCGTACTCTTAAGGACAAAAAGCAAGACCTTACAGGAGAACAGCACTAATTGCTAAGGAGCTTTCACGCTACAATATCGACATCGCGGCCTTGAGTGAAACCAGGTTCGCAGAGGAGGGTTCTCTGACGGAGCTTGCAAGCGGCTACACCTTGTTCTGGAAAGGAAAAGCCCAAAACGAAGACAGGATCCACGGAGTCGGCCTGGCTATCAAATCAAGCCTTCTGAAGCAGCTTCCGGACCTGCCTGTTGGTATTAATGAGAGGCTAATGAAAATGCGGCTACCTATAAGCCACAAACACCACGCAACAATCATCAGCGCCTACGCCCCTACCCTCAATAGCCAAACGGAAACCATCGAGCAGTTCTATGCGGACCTCAGCTCTGTAGTATGCTAAATTCCAGCTGAATTCATAATCATACTACTGGGGGACTTCAACGCTCGTGTTGGCTATGATTATGGTCGATGGAAAGGTGTACTTGGCAAGCACGGTGTCGGCAAGATGAACAACAACGGCCTGCTGTTACTCAGCAAATGCGCAGAATTTGACCTCCTTATCACAAACTCAATGCTCAGAATGGCAAACAAACACAAGAGCACCTGGATGCACCCCAGATCTCGCCAATGGCACCTAATCGACTATGTAATAGTCCGTCAGCGCGATGCCCAGGATGTTCTCATCACCAAGGCCATGCGAGGAGCGGAATGTTGGACAGACCACAGACTTGTCCGAACCACCCTGAAACTGCGCATTGCCCCACATCACCCAAGGCGCCCTAAGCTTATGCTCACAGCCTTCAACATTGTCAAACGTCAGCAGTCCTCCATCCAGCTTGATTTTCAGAAGAGCCTAGATGAAAAAATGTCTACCAACGGACCTTTACATAGAAGTGCCACCGAGAAATGGAACAAGCTCAGGGACATGATAAGAGAGACAGCTATGACAACTCTGGGCCCCAACAAGCGAACCCATCCAGACTGGTTCGACGAGAACAACAATGCCATTGAAGATCTGCTTGCCAGAAAAAATAAAGCATTCATGGACTGGCAGAGTGACCCAAACTCCATCCCCAAAAAAGACCGCTTCAAATCCTATCAAGCTGAGGCTCAGAGAGAAATCCGCAAGATGCATGACCAGTGGTGGGAAAGGAAAGCTAATGAAGTGCAACGCTATGCCGACACTAACAACTCCAAAGAGTTCTACAGTGCCATCAAGTCAATCTTCGGCCCTTCAAAGTCTGGTTCTGCCCCCTTGCTTGCTGCAGATGTCAGTACACTAATAAAGGACAAGGTTGGCATCAAGGACAGATGGAAAGAGGACTTTAACCAGCTCCTAAACCTGCCCTCATCGGTTAGCCATTCTGCTCTTGAACAAATACTCCAACAGCCAACGCATGACCAACTGGATGTTTCGCCAACGATAGAGGAGTTGAGGACGGCCATTAAACAAATGAACTGTGGCAGGGCACCTGGTAAGGATGGCATCCCAGCGGAGGTGTACTAGACTCTCAGTGAACAGACTCTAGAGGCATTCAACGATGTGCTAACCAGCATCTGGACGGAAGAGGAGATGCTAGACGACCTCCGCGACGAATCAATTGTAACCATATATAAGAATAAAGGCACACGTGCGGACTGCAATCACTATAGAGGCATCTTTCTACTCTCCATAGCTGTCAAAATACTTGCTCGCCTCATTCTCAACAGACTTATCTCATCAGTGTCAGAAGATAACCTACCTGAGTCTCAAGGTGGTTTTCGCACAGACCGTAGCACCGCTGATATGATCTTTTCAGTAAGACAAGTCCAAGAGAAGTGCCTTGAGCAGAACATGAATCTGTATGCTGTCTTCGTGGACCTGACGAAAGCATTCGCCACAGTCAACAGAGACGCACTGTGGGTAATACTCAAGAAGCTTGGTTGTCCTCAGAAGTTTACCAACCTCATCCGGCTTTTCCATGATGACACGACTTGAGAGATTCTCTCAGACAGTGAACCCTCTGAGAAATTCCCCATATCTAATGGTGTCAAACAGGGCTGTGTACTCACTCCGGTGCACTTCAACCTCTTCTTCACGCAGGTACTGCTCCACGCCATCCGTGACTTGGACCTTGGTATCTACATTAGATATCGCCTGGATGGATTAGTGTTTGATCTCAGACGCCTAGCTGATAAAATCAAGACGCTTGAAAGAATCATCACTGAAGCACTCTTTGCAGATGATTGTGCCCTCATGGCCCATGAAAAGATTCACCTACAGACAATTGTGGACAAGTTCTCTGAAGCCTCCAATCTGTTCGGACTCACAATTAGCCTAGGAAAGACAGAAGTCCTCTTCCAGCCTGCCCCAAGCACTGTCCCTCCACAACCCTGCATCACCATCGGCGACACGCAGCTGAAGAATGTGGACAGCTTCAAATACCTAGGCAGCACAATATCCAATGATGGCTCTCTGAACAAAGAGATCACTGCGAGGATCCAAAAAGCCAGCGAAGCACTCGGACGACTTCAAACCAAGGTCTTGCAGCACAAGGATATACACTTGTCAACAAAGTTGAAGGTGTACAATGCAGTTGTCCTGACGTCTCTCTTGTATGACTGTAAAACGTGGACTGTATAGCGAAGCCACATCAGTCGGCTGGAACAATTCCACCAGCGCTCCCTGAGAGCCTTCATGAGGACCAAGTGGCAGGACCGAATCCCAAATCAGGAAGTCCTTGATAGAGCAAACGCAACAAGCATCGAAGCCAAACTGATCCAGGCCTAGCTTCGTTGGACCGGCCATGTCATCCGCATGGATCAAAGCAGAATCCCAAAGCAACTGTTCTTTGGCAAGCTAGTCCAAGGCAACCGAAACCAAGGCCGCCCTCACAAGAGGTACAAAGACAACCTCAAGACGCACATCAAATGGGTAGACCTTCAACCCCATCAGCTCAAGCTCGCTGCCTCAGACAGAAGTCACTGGCGAGCCCTGACCAGAAAAGCCAGTTCCACCTTCGAGACTGACCGCCGCCTGCGTCTTGCTGCAGCCTGTGAGAGACGTCACAGAGCTGCGTCTCAGCCACCCCCAAGTGCCGGTGTCCTATGCCCCACCTGCAACCGCCTGTGTTCATCGGAATTTGGACTCCGGAGCCACATACGCGTCCATCGTCGATGAGACTGCACATGTCTTCATCGGCCCCCGAGAGACTAGCAAGAGAGAGAGAGAGAGAGAGAGAGAGAGAGAGAGAGAGAGAGAGAGAGAGAGAGAGAGAGAGAGAGTAAACATAGCGAGCAATCTGTCGACACGACAGCTGAAATTTAAATTACCTGGACACTCGGAGTAGCTCTAGATCCAGCTGGAGCGTTGTACGTATATGTGCTAGTGATCAGCGACAGATTTGTTAAAACTGACTCTGTTGGAGGTAAAATGTCAGTACAAGTTTAATCTGTAATCGTTATATAATGACAAAATCTATTGTAAAAGAAATATATTTGACTGATGGTCAAGTTAAAAAATTAGCAGCTGCTGTTTCTAAACAACAGCCGATATCATTGAAAATAAAATGTGGTGACCAGGGTACTTTAACGAAATTAATGTTAACCAAAAAACAACTAAATAAGTATAATCGCTGCAAACCGTTAGTTTTACATTTAAGTGCCACACAAATAACTGCAATGTCAAAACAAGGTAGTTTCTTTGGGCCAGCATTATCTGTAATGGCAAAAACACTATTGCCTTAAATTTTGCCAGTAAGGATTAGCAGCAGCGTCTGGTGCATTATATGGGCAACGCAAAAAGCTGTCTCAGGCGACGGCATAAAGAAAATTGTCTAAAGATAAATATAACGCCATAACGAAAAACAGCAAAAAGAAAAACAGCAACGAAAAGAAAGACGCGACTGCGACTAAGAAACAAAGGTGGATTTATAGGATCGTTGCTAGCGGGAGTAGCGGGAAGTCCATTGCCAAATCTACTGGGAGTTGGTCGAGGACTAACATTGACAGGAACTGGGCCGCGTTAAGTAAAGTTTATACACTTGACAAGCCAAAATGAATGTGGTGGCTCGTGTGAGATAAATATACACAATTTCAAGGATGTTTGTACTAACAATTATTTTGATTCTTTTGGACTTCCTACGAGCGATTTGATTATATATATATATATATATATATATATATATATATATATATATATATATATATATATATATATATGAAATAATAACTTATCTGTCTACTCAAATTCAACCTGTTGAAACTTTGGCTTGTGGATCCTATTGCGCGATGTTTATAAAATAAATGTCCGATTCTAAATTCAATTTTTTAAAATTTCTTTTACAGTTTGACAAACAAACTTCTCACGCCAATGACGGTATTGCAACTAATTTTGTATAAACTCGTTGATATAATGTATACATATTGTCTCAAGTGCAAAACTAAAACAGAAAATTAAGATGAAACAACAGAAAAAAACAAAAATTAATAGAATAATGCTGAAAAGTATTTGTGCAATCTGTGGAGAAAGAAAAAGGATGTTTTTAAAGAAATTATCCAGAGTTGGATGCTCTGACGTTGTCAGGGAATTATTTTAGCAGACGACTAAAAAAATATTTATAAATCTGAAAAAATATTAATATAAATCTGAAAAAATATTTATAAGAATTTTTTTAATAATTCTGAAAAAATATTATGATAAATCTGAAAAATATTTATGAGTAAAAATATCATTATAAATCTGAAAAAATTGTTATAAATATAAAAAAATTGGTCAGTTATAAAATATTTAATGAGATGCGAGTGAGATTGTGATAGCGATCTCTGTCTTGAGCAAAATAAAATTGTTACCTACTGTCAACAATCCGACAACAGAGTACAGTTATAGACATACACAAATTAATTCGAAGTTGCCAAAACCAAAAGGAGGCTGGACATTACCAGGTCGTAAATATACTGGACCATACAATCCTCTTGATAATCAACTAGATGAAAACAATAATCCATTACCAGGACAAGAGCCTTGCAATCAAGTTGATTCAATAGCAATTCATGACATCTGTTATCGTGATAACAAACAAGATAAGCACAGCTGTGATAAAGTAATGCTAGACGAACTTCGTGATATGAAACCTGTAAATATGCATATTGACCGAAAGTGGTGCTGGGTTTTATTGGAGCAAAATATAAACTTGGTCCCGGTAATACAGAATTGTATGATGATCTTTCATCAGAGCTTAACAAACCTAAAATAAAAGTTTACGCGACGTAACGTTGTCACAAATGCCGTTGATGATATCTGGGCGATATATTTAGTTGATGTGTCAAATCTTGCTCAGTTTAACGTTGGCGCTGATGGCGCTGCAAAGAAATATCTTTTTAACGTTATAGATGTTTCTAGCAAATATGCGTTTGGTGTACCTGTTTCAGATAAAACAGAGACGTCGATAACTGATGCATTAAAACAAATAATGACAAGTACAGAAAGAGAACCAAACAGAATATGGACCGATCATGGAGCAGAGTTTCTTAATAAAAAATTTGAGCAGTTTTTTGGAACAAAATAACATAACAAAATATATGTTGCAGGAAATGAAGGTAAGAGCGTTGTCGTCGAGCGCTTTGATAGCACACTAAACGAAAAAAATCCAGCTAAAAATATAAATAACTATATTGACAATCTACAGGAAATTGATATCATGTTTAATTAGAACGCAGTACGACTCTCGTAAGAACTATATTTAGCTTGCCGACTTGGTAAACAGGCGACGTAAACGATTGGTTGTGGTCATGGTCATTTTCTAAGCATACGTGTAATTGCATTGTTTTACTGCAATGTTAGATGACGCAATAACCACGCGTTCTACGTGCGCGGTTGAAATGACGTCTTAGTTCGGTATAAATAGATCCTTGTGAAATCAGGAGAGTCGTCTTTTTATACCTTGAAGAGAAGTTATATTTTTCTTGTGCTGGAAAGAGTTATTCATTTTTTTCATCTGTAGAGCTCGAAATGTGTTTTGTTATAGATGTCAGCTATAGAAGTTAGCTACCTGTTAGAAAATAATAATTTATTCCCTAGAGAACTGTACAAGTAGTTTAGGACAAAGACATTCAGTGGAAATTCATTCTAAATTGGAACAGTACAAGTTGTGGTTCAACGTCAAATTCTGGACGTTTGTGTAATGACTTCATCTAACGTCATCATCCTCCATCTTGGAACATCGTTGAGATTCAAACTAGATTCAGTTAGAGCTGTTCATTGATAGGACTTATATATTTTAACAATTCTAGGAAAAATATTTGGATTTTCTTCGCAAACCGTAAGTCCTATTTCATATTTTTACCTTTTCATCGTGTTTTCTAGGGAAATAAATTATATTTTTTAAAACTTACAAAGCTTGTTGTCTTCACTCTTTTCTTTTGTTACTTTTGAACGAGCCGATACGTAACATATTAAGAACGTCTTGAAACATTAAAATCTATATTTATTTGCGAAGAATATTGCGACGCAACGAGATCTGCTTGTACCAGAACTAAAGTAACATTTATATCCCCAATTTGTTTCACCATATGGTTCGATTGCTTCTGTGGAATGAATATCTTGCAAACAATATATGGAACATCCTTATTTCCTTACAAATTCAAACACATCTTTTGGTGTTTACCCGTCTCCTAGTCACCTTGTTTTTAAAGACAAAACGGTCACGCTTTCACATACGATTAACAAGATTGTATATTTCTTACAAATATATCCATATCCCATAAATTGTAAACATGGCAATAAAAAGTTATATACTGTGAAGGATCCCCTGAATGACCAAGTAAGAATGAAAATATAAAAAATATGAACATAAGAAGCAAGAGAAAATTTACGTAGTATGCGCATAGATTAGAAGAAAAATATATCAAAATTCATAATCAAGGTCAAAGAACATTTATGTTTAGAAAGTGAAGCTAAGACCAGTTATATATATATATATATATATATATATATATATATATATATATATATATACTAACACACACACACACACACACAATTTCACACACACACACACACACACACACACACACACACACACACATAATTTCAGGGATTATTTTTCCCTAGAGTTGTTAAATCAGTTTCGGTGGTTACTCATAGTTTTCTACCCTTCTGATACCTTTACGAACACTCTGCAATCATATACCTATGTACTTTCTACGGAGTTTATTTTTCCGGCTTTCTCCATTAAATCCAGCGTTGCTTTGAAAATATACTCTCTTACAAAGATTCCTGATTTTTTTCAGTGATTTCCTTTTCTGTAGTACCTCCAATTTGGTCATACGCCTCAGGAATCGGCAAATTATCGGTCTATTTGCATTTTCGTAAAATAGGGCCATTTCTGCGGGCTACACTAATGTCTCGAGGTCCCGTATTGGTGCTGAGTTTATTATGGAAAAAGATATGACATTGTCCATACTCTGTTGAGGGTTTTCATTCTTGTTCGAGTCATCTATCCCGTACAGTTTTATATTTTCATTCCGGCTATACTGTTCTAAGTCTTCAAACCTCTTCTTCAGTGAAGCATTCACAAACCGTATTCCACTATTTTCCTTCCTGATTGTTTCTGTCTCAAGCTTATTGATTCTTTCTCGTATGAACTTATTCTCCTACCGTGCGTCTAAAATTTCTCTGTGTAAATGTTCCAACTCGTTCCGCAGATCCCCAGTCTCTTTTGAAATGATCCATTTTAATTCTTTCATCTTTCAAAGAGAATCTTTCTTTCCAGCCATTAATTTTTAATTTATTTTGCTATATATTTCTGTTTCACTTTATATATATATATATATATATATATATATATATATATATATATATATATATATATATATATATTCAATTGGTTCTTAAGTGATGGAGGTTATATTACAACAAGTTTATCGGTGTTTTTTTTAACTCATGATCGTGCCCGTTGTTCACGTTCTTGGCATGGCCAACTGTTTCACGCTGATTAATAAAATATTCCAAAAAATCTTTAAATATGAAAAGAAAAGAGTCAATGAAGTCAACAATCTCAAAAGGTGACACTTCTTATATTTTCCGCCGTCATAAAAGTATCACACATCCCAAAAATACTTTGTTTTTAAATGATATTTGCTGCCACTGGAGTAGATCGATCTTAACATGGCCATGGCGACTCTGACCCTAAATTAATTTATCTTGAGATAAAATAAAATGTTACAGCTGAAAAGAAAACTAGTTATACCCCAAAACCGTTAAATGATCGGTACCTGATAGTAGATGATTCTGGTATTTGTATGTTAATTATTTAATTAATTGTTGTATAAGTTGTAATCTAAAAGTTTTAAATACAGAGTAGATGAATTTGGTATTTGTATGTTAATTCTTGTTTAAGTAGTAATCTACAAGTTCTAACTAAAGTGGGACTATTAAGCTTATTTTATAGCTGACAATCTGCAAAAACTGTGTTGACATTAGACATTTTGCTGACATTGGAGAGCTTATTTATAAAAGCTCAAATTGCTTATAGTGAAGACTTCAATTTTACTAGCATCACAAGGCAGTGAAACTTTGTGCAGTATGGAACATAATATTTATCAGAGGCAGTAAAAGATTGCACACACTAAACAAACCTGAAGATATTTATGGGACTTGAGAAATTACGTAATATTCAAAAAGGAAACAACAGTTCTCTCGGTATTCGGGTAAAGTACATAAAACACCAGGTCTGTGACAGATATTTTACCAAGAAGGGGCCACGTTTTGTTACCCTGCAAACTCACTACACCGAATATATGTAGTAAATTCTTCTGCGTAACTGGTGACGGTTTCTTTAATATACTGTATGTGTCATTTCCATCTTGTAGTCAATGTCATGGTTAGTCTCACATTCCTCGTGCAGACATGATAATGTGAAAATTTACTTTTTAGACCAAGTTTTGATAAATAAGGAAGAAAACCCCAAGCTATTCTTTAGCTTAGCAGTTACATCTAAATTGGAATATTTATACGTATCAGGGATTCACCAACCTTCAGGTCTTATGCTAGCTGCAGTTAGAGTCCTGACTCCAAGCATACATACATATATAATTATGGATATACAGTAAATGCTAACTAAATTAAGAAATTTGTTTTTAAAGCTTTTATTTCTATGCTAAATGCACATTAACAAAAGACAGGATTCAGTTTCTATTTAAGATAATGATGTCAAATAGAGAAACCAATTTACAGAAATAGATTCTATAATAAAATTACATAGAGCAATAAACTATGCAAGCATAATTTCTGTCAAATACAACTAACCCCCAGTTAACATGATAGTTGCATTTCTAAGTGTTGTTGCATAATTCCAAATCATGTAGGTCATATGAGATGGCACTAATATTACCAAATGACATACATGCTCACTATAGGCAAAAGTTAAATAGTATTATATATTACAAGCTGCTTGATCAACATAAACTCAAATCAGGGTCAATAAGATTTGTTGTATTTGGTTGAGTTTGATTATAGTTATATCTGTTACCCTCATGGTGATATTTTAAAATGGCCTTTGGCATTGAATTCCATATTTATTATTTTTGTATTACAGATTGATCTGCTAATATTTTTTACAAAATATTTTTGAAGCAGTGTCATAAAATAATGATGACATCCATGAAGACAGACTGTCAATGTAATTTTGATATATATGATTATATATTATTATGTCAGTCCTGAGTCTTCTTTGGCATCACTTCTGTTTTTCCAGTATCTATATTTTTAATGAACTCAACCTTTCTATTTAATTGCCATCTCGATTTTTGTGAGATGTATTAGTTCAGCATGTAGAATTGGACCTTTTGCGTGGCAGAAGCTAAAACTAGTAGTTAGCAAGGTGTTACCAGCTTTAAAAAGTGGGTCAAGTTCAATAATGGAGAAATTATTCTTTCAGAATGATGCTAGAAACATTAGAATAGTCATTAACATATATATTGTGGAAAGTTGTGGAACCAGCACCTCTATTATCATCATATTTTTGATTTAATATAAGATTATTATTTCGACTGATTTGTATTATAATAAGATTATAAGATATAATAAGATCATTCTTTCTATATGTCATTTACTATAATAATGATAATTATTTCTACATGTCAATATTTTCCCACTGGCATTAATTATCTGATTCAGTTATTTCTAAGGCAATGTTTACTCAGTCATAATTGTTTTGGTATCATTGAAAAACTTAACGTAATTCACACCAAATGAAAGTGTCTGAAAGCTAACTAATCTTTTCCAAATAATCAATGATGCTATGTTAACATCCCCCATTAAAATACAAATTTATTCCAAGTACACAAGATAGTAAATTAGGATGCAAAACTCTAAGTTTTATTTCAGTATAAAACCTTTGATCTGATGAAGCAGGAGCATTGACAAATCCAAAATAAATGCCATCATCAATTTCAGAACCAGTTTTATTGACTTTAAACCAAAGTATGTAATCTGATGTATTTAAATGATAGTTCGAAAGAGATATAATTCTTTTGAAAACATCAGTTAGTTGTCAAAAATGGAATAAAATTATGGTTTTACTGCCAACCAGACAAGGAAACCCCCAAGTGACCATGTCCAATGATGTCACAGTGATAATAGCCATATCAAAACATTGAGCAGTTAAGAGCATGTGACATCAATGCATGAAAAATTCACTAAATAAAATGCTACAAGCAAATCTAACAGGAAAACCAAAATTCTGATGCACACTCTTTTAATGTTTGTTCTCTTGCATGCATCCTCGTATGCATCTTCAAACTGATACACTTCCTAAACATTTTATCACAAACTTCACATCTAAATGATACATATCCAGCATGTATCCCATGTGCTTACGTGAGAAAGCTTAACTTCTCGTGGGTCGGTGGTTCTTCCCGGGGTTTTCCAGGGTTCTTCCTCCACCATTAATACTGGCCGCCATGTATAGCCTATCTTGTGCTGAAAAATGGCGTTAAACCCTATAACAACAACAACAACAACAACAAAATTCATATGAATGGTTCATCTCAAGAATGCATGATGATGTGCTCATTTATTTAGATTCCTAGACATTTCAACCCCAATGACAATTCGGCCCAGACTTTTCAGCCCGAAGGACAATTCAGCCCCAACTTAACAAGTAAATATAACTGTTGAAAGGATGTACTAGTTTTTGTATACATGTATGGTGTAAAAAGCAAAAAGGTATTTAATGGCTTGTGTCATTCATACCTCGTTAATGTATGATTAACACAATTCCGTTAGCATTATACCAAAATATATCCAATCAAAATGTCACAATATAAACGTTATTTAATAAAAATCAATCCAAAGTTACACATAAGTGCACCAAACACCTATATTAAAGCTTAGGACAAAAAATGTTATGGAATAAAAATATTCGTCTCTTTTACGCAAATTTACAGTGTGTGGTACTTTCGATTTGCATACCTTTTTCTTTTCATTAACTGTTGACATCTTTTTTCGGCGACTTAGCGGTTTGTTGTGATTACAATTGCCAAAAGTAATAACCCAGGATTAAAGACCTCAGTGATGTCAGCATTGTCTTTAATTGCAAGCATCAATGAATCATGGTTTGATTAGTGGCATTGACCAATTACAATGTGCTAATTATTCTTTAAAAACAATTCAGCTCTTTTAGACAAATTTACAGTGTGGTACATTTGATTTCTTTTCATTCAAATTAGTGTCTAAGGGGGCGAAATGTCTTGGAAACTTTCTTGGGTTCGAAATGTCTTGGGGTTGAAATGTCTTTCTCCCCTTTATTTAGGTGACTCTTCCACCCAAACATTTTGTAATAAACTTTACATTTGAATGGTTTCTCTCAAATATGAATCCAACTTTTCAAAATGCCATTTTGCCGAACTCTTTATCACATGTTTCACCAGTGTGTATTGACATTTGAATGGTTAATATCCAGTATGTATCCTCATGTCCATTGCCAAATTATTGCTGTGATTAAACATTACAAATTTCACATCTGAATGGTTTATCTCCAGTATATATCCTCATGTGCATTGCCAAATTATTGCTGTGATTAAACATTTTAATACAAATTTCACATTTGAAGGATTTATCTCCTGTATGTATCCTTATGTGCATTGCCAAATTATTACTGTGATTAAACATTTTAATACAAATTTCACATTTGAATGATTTATCTATAGTATGTATTCTCCTGTGTGTTGCCAAATTACTACCACTATTAAAAATTTTATCAGAAATTGCACATCTGCATGGCATCTCTCCAGTATGTATCATCATGCGATCTTTCAAAGAGGTATTTTACCTAAAGATTTCAGTACAAAATTCACATTTAAATATTTTATATCCAGATTGTATCATACTGTGACGCTTCAAACTGCTATTCTGACTAAACAAATGATTACAAGTTTCACATTTGAATGGCTTCTCTCCATTATGTATCCTCATATGCCCCTTCAAAGTGTTCTTCTGCCAAAACATTCTATCATAAACTTCCTATTTGAATAGTTTATTGTCAATATGTATTTTTCTATGTCTGCTCAAATTACTTGTATGCCTAAACATTTGACTACAAACTTCACACTTGAATGGTTTATCTTCATTATGTCTTGTCATGAGCACCTTTAGGACACATGGTGCTAATGGTATGGAAAACTGGGAATCAGCCTTGAAATGGGTGAACCTAAAATAGTGTATGTATGGGTTTGGCTGACCAGGATTGGTTAATAATGTAAGTGATGTTTTAGAAAAAAGAATCTTTTGGGAGCTTATCCTAGTGTGAAGTGAAAAAAAAAATATATGAGATATTGTTTTATTGATGGAATTTCAGTCCTTTAAAAGTCTTGAGTTTGGAACACTCTTAGCACCTGACTCTTTGGTGCAGAACTGAAAGCACATGATTCAAACGCATGCAGATCCTGAAAATTCCGCGGCTCATATCCTTTCTTCTACACAGAAGCTGACATTCAGGTTTCATATATACTGATAAATATAGGTTTGATCATGACCACTCAAAAATTTAAAGTTATTGAATTTTAAATATCATGGTGTTTGCATAGGTTTTCTATGGGAACTGAATTAGTACTGTGAGTCCTATAGACAGCTACAGCAATGCAGTGACTCCACATATGCAAGTGCAATTAACTTTATACTATAAATGCAATCATATGTTTCTATTTGTGGACAACAAGCAAAAGTAATACCTGTTGTAAACCACAGAGTGACTTTCAGTGGGATATTAAACACATATTCAGATATATCAACTGTTTCCAAGAAGTGGGGAGGGTGAACTGGGTGTAGATTTGACTATGTTAGGTGGAGTGTTTTGCACTTTGGTTCATATCTTAGCAATACATAAATAAAATTCATACAATTTACAATTTATAGAGTAATTATAGTAAGCTATATGATATTTTCTAGCTGTGTTTTGAAATACAATGCTTCAGATATGATCACTTAGGTCTCTACCACCATGCCTAATGGGGATGACCTCTCATGACTTTGCATCCCACTAATTTCTTTCAGTGAATGTTTTGAAACTTCATATTTTGCATAATTAATGGACTTATGTCTACCTTACTTTAGTTTTAAATTACATGTCTTCTGGGAGGAATTTTAGGTAATGTTTGTCATTTAAATCTCTTTTTCTGTAATAATACAGCAGAGGTCTCGCTTCTGGGAGGAATTTTAGGTAATGTTTGTCATTTAAATCTCTTTTTCTGTAATAATACAGCAGAGGTCTCGCTAGAATTTTAAAACTAGGAGCCCAGGACTCCTAATTTGGTAAAAATAGGAGTCCTACCAGCAAAAGTTGCAGTCCCACCAGCAAAAGTTGCAGTCCCCACTAAGCCAGGCATCACGTACTTTCTTCTTACACTTGGCTACTGTCGCATCCGAACTATCAGTTCTAGCAACTTTAGCACAGTTCTGAATCTCTTTGAAATCTTCTTCATTTTTCCGCTTAACCCCAAAATACTTGTCTAAACTTGCAAACGGCATTTTGTCCAAGTCTCTTGATTTCGAGTTCGCAGGCAATATTTATACGGCAACAATCGGAAATGAAATCAATAACAGTGATCGCGTTGGGCTTCGCCAGTGTCGCAAATTGCGATTTTGTTTTCCTTATTGGCGACAAAATATACCATCTGGCGATATTTTTGGCGACAACAGTTTTGGCTGATAAAAACGGTATATACAGTCTTGGGTTTGGAGTGGAGAAATTCAAAGGCACCATGACAGGAAGCAGCAAACTTGGATATAAAAATGCACTGGAATCTATTGTTACATAAACAAATCCTTATTTCATATTGACAAACCACCCTATCAGTGCATTGTTATATCATAATCCGCTTATGCTGATATCTGGCCTTGATACTGTATGCTGTAATATAATCAAACTAGCCATGCAACTGACTAGCTACAATCAACCACCTCTGAGGGCGGGAACGTGAAATGACTACAGTTGACCACACGACGACAATTAAAAAAAAAGACAAAAAACAAAAAAAATAGTTTTGCTGCAACTTCAATGAACACTGATTACCTCTGAAGTACTGATATATACTCAGGAAATTTAAAAAAAAAAAAATTGTTTCAATGTTCTACAATTATTTGATGTTGCCGCAGCAATAACAAACGGGTATTTGTTTGGTCCTTCAAAGGGAGCCTTTAGCGGCGCCTTCAGTAACACACGCACCTTCATCAAAGCAAGCCGGCGACCTTTGATCAAAGAAGTCAGCAACAAACTAAAATAAAAGCATTGCTTCAGTTTTCATAGTGATTAAAACATATTTATTCTGCCGCAAAACTTTCCTGTTTGCAACAAAGATGTGCATACGGAGGACTACTGTGGGGGTGATTTTCTGCATCCCAAATAAAAAATTTGCGTCCTAATACGCGTAATTAAGCGTTTCTGAGATCTCTGGCCATATTACAGAGTGTTGTTAGAAACAACAGAATGGTTGTACAAGATGTATTTTGCAAAGTTGTAGAACCAGCACTCGTATTGTAACCACATATTCCATTTAAATAATACTATCATTATTTCTGCGTATTCCTATCAGTTTTTCCCAAGTGGTATAAATTTCCTGATCTGATGTTCGTTTCTTGTGCAATTTTTACACATCATAAATTCTCAGTATCATTAAAAAACAATGTAATCTGCACCAAATTGAGCTTTTGGGAAGAAATTCATTTTTTAACCCCAAAATCACTGAACCTATGAGTTCTGGCATTAAAGTCTCACATTAAATAACATTTAAAGTAGCCATGATAGTAATTTAGGATGCAACTGTTCTAATTTCACCTTTGGTATATTCAAATCTTGAATGTGATGGAGGAACATGGTTCCAAAATAAACACATCAATTTTAGAACCTATTCATTGACTATGAATCGAGTATATAATCCGAATCCAACTGAATTGTTAGAAAAATTTTAATTCTTTTGACAACATCGTAATTAGCTGTAAAATACGGAGTAAGCCTATGGTCTTTCTGCCATCCCAACCAAGACCCCACCACAACCATGTGACCATGCCCAATGACATCACATTAATAATTGCTATACAACTAGAGATGACATCTCTTTGAGTATTTTAATTTCAGTAGAGCTTTAACAGAGTGGAACAGTAAGAAAGAGTAACAGATATTTAAGTGTTAGGGAGATATTTAACAATGGCTATTCCTCCTGCCACCACTTCCTCATTGGAGATCACACACACACACACAAAACTTTGATTAAATCCTGAAATCCTGGCAGCATCCCTACAGGGTAGATAACTTGACCATTTTATTTGATTTTATTGGTCTCTGGTTATCCCATGGTATTTCTGTTACTTGAACATTATCTTATAGTGTGTCCAGGCAGCATGGTCGAAAAAGGCATACAACCATTGAGAGTTGTTGAAGGACTAGCATTACTACAGATATGAAAGAACGAGAACCATACTATAAATCAGTGAAGATAAAATAGAGTATACATGGTTTGATTGTCCCTGACTGGTTGATAATGAAAGTAAGATTTTAGTAAAAAGAATCTTTGAGAGCTTGTCCTACATGTAACTGATAAAAGTCAGGGACATTGTTTTATTAACATAATTTCTGTCACTTTACAGACCTGAGTTTGGAAGACTCATTACTGAAATCAGCAGCTGACTCTTCTGTGTAGTATTGAAAACACACATTTCAAATTTGTGTCAATCCAGAAAATGGTGCAGCTGTTATGGTTTTCTTTTCACAAAAGCTGTCTTCATAGATGTGTCTATACTGATACAAATGTGATCATGAGCACTCAAAATTTTAAGTTACTGAATTTTAATATCATGGTGTTTGCACAGGTTTACAATGGTAACTGAATTAGTACAGCTTGTCTTGAACTTCGAGTTTTGTGCAGAAACATGGAATCCAAGCAGAATACATCCAGAACTGTAGAGGTTTTCTATCTTGGATTTAGTCTCCCCGTTGCATTTCACACTGATGTGCTTATTCACAAACAGTATAGTAGTAGGAAAAGTAAGTGACAAATTCAGATCCATATCATAAACAAGACAAACAGTATGTGGGGGGACAAGATCATAAGAACAGGCTGGAATGGAGAAGTATAATAACAACAATAATGAGTAGAAGTGTGCCTCTTTTTGATGTGTGCAACATTATTTTCTCAGCTTCAGTAAGAAATTACATCAAAGGGAAGACAATAAAGGGTGTACAGTTAACTAAACCACATGAACTTAGCTACTCAAATCGATTTTAACCTTCTGGTTATATCTGTTTCGGTCTGTTTCTGTCCATTCAGGTGATTATGTCCACTGAATCAGTATGATTGGAAAAAAATTTGGCAAATTTAAAGATTGAAAAATCTTTTGGCAGATTATGATTATACCCTACTTCTGCCTGAGAGATGTGAATAATTTCATTTCTTGGTTTGTTGATTCTGGTTGTTGCTCAATTCAAATGCATCGCTGAAAAACACTGATGCATTCTCATACTTTTGTTACAAATATTTATTACAGATGCACATCTCCAGATAATGGTGAATATAGCTTGAATAAGTTATAGCAGTTCTGGTTGGAACAATGGACATTGCTAGAGAAACTTTAAGTGAGCTAAAACGTAAACTTTTTGGCAGTGTGTGATGCAGGATTGCTCAAGATTTCTCCATCTCGTATGTTTACCATGAAAAATCCATTTGTACCAACTGATGATGACTTTTAGGTAACTATCAGAAAGACATAATTGACAATATTCAAAGGTCTACAAAAATTACTAGAGTCAAAGTTTATAAACTCATACAGCTGTGGCAAAAATGATGGACTAGTATCTTTGCTGCTGTTGCCACAGTTGATTAGTTGGTTGATTTAGTTTGGTTTCTTTTCTTGGGGGGGGGGGGTTAACAGTATATTAGGTGGAGGAAGAACACATTGGAGGCAAGTAATCACATGACAAGCATCTTGTACCACTCTGCCTTGGAAGCCCTCAGATCTGTATCACAAGACAATCATACCATATGTATAAGTCGTATGAAAGACTAGAAGTGGGAGATAGAACCTGTGACAACTGGATTAAAAGTGCAGAATTTTACTGCTAGATCATCAGTGATGATGATGATGCTGTTGACAATACAGTTAACTGCAATGACACGATTTTATGAATACTCTGGGAAAAAATGATTCCTTGACTTTCATCCATTTTTAAAAATATAATTTATGATATAAAAATGTTTGACTTGCTATATTTCTTTTTTTTTTTTAAACTTTATATTAGTCTTGCAACAAGTTATAAAAATAAGACGTTGGTAACTGAAATATATGTTCTTAGTGGTTGTCCATAAAGGATGTCCGCAGATAATACCTGTTTTCCTAAAACCCCCCCCCCGTCCACTTTTGTTCGCATGTGGCTTACAGCCCCCCCCACCCCCGGCTGTGGACGTCCCCATCTAGCAGGGTTGATATGTGGGCCATGTAATCAACCTCAGGCAATTGGGGGCCAGACCTATGTATTAATGCCAACCCATTCATATATATTCTGTGGCACAAATCGTACAAATTAAAATTAACAAATAATTTATACTTGGGTATCACCCATAAAGGACGTCCGCAAAACATACTGGAATACACGCAGTAGGCATAAAGCAGCTGTTCAACACAGAATATCAAAACAAAAAATACTAGCGTGCGAACGTCTGCAAGGTCCTTTAAACCCCCTCCCCCCTTGTCCGCATTTGAACAACCACCCTCCCCCCATCTTTGCGGACGTCCTTTATGGATGATCCCTTACAAGAAATGATATAGTGTAAAAGTTGGCAGAAATAATGCAACATCAGTTTCACAGGCATTAATGATTTTTTCTGACAAATCATTTATTATACGTTTACCAAAACATTTATTGAAAAAAATAATAGGGAATAATTGCATCTGACCACACATTTAAAGCAATACAAGATTTAACTATTATTCTAATCAAAAGCAGCATGCCTGAGAACAAAGAAAAATAGCAAAACATAGTGATCACTTTAGTAAACACACAGTTTAGTAAGGATACAAATTCATGATTTCTGTATTAGAATAGAAATCCCTAATATAAAATCTATATTCATGGACATTAAATCAGTAGTTATTAAGGGACTGATCAATGACATCTACAAATAATAAGCCACCAAGAAAATTTGTGATTTCACAGTATCAGAGACATACATGGCTGACAGACAAACAACAAAAGGACAAAAGATTGATTATAATGAATGAATACAGATACAGCTGTCATTTAAATCGCTTCTGTCCCCAACCCAATATTAAAATCGCTTCTACCACCCACTAACCCATAGCCAGAAATTATGTTAAAAAAATATGCTTCTCTAGGGGGCAGTGTTTTTCGATTAAAACATATCTGACGGTGGATCATAATTTTTTTAATTGTTTCTGTTGTGGGTTGGTTGATTTTGAAAGTGCCTTCCCCCCGGGGGGTATATGTTTTAATGGAACAGCCCTTAGGTAGGGCTGGATTCACGAGGTAGCAGGCTAATAACCCCCTAACATTAAAGGAGAAACTACAAAATATAATCATTTACACTGGACTATGTTACAAAGCATGAAGTTTATAAAACATTGGAAAACCTAAATGTGAACAAGGCTACAGAATTAGATGGAACTGGACTTGCTACAAGATTAGATAGGACTGGACCCAATATATTTAAACTGTCTGCACGAAGTCAATTACCTATATAATCAACATCAGTACTACAACAAATGAATATCATGACCTACTTAAAATTAACGGTGACAGTGAAAAACCAAGATTCATGTACCAATATCAACGCTACACCATCTTTCTAAAGTAACAGAACGTTCAGAAAATTCAATTATTTTCATTTACATCAAAATATATTTACACAAAAGATACAGGATTTTGACATTCACTCTGGTAACAAACAGCTATACTTAGAACTACTGATGTTAGGTTGAGCAAAATGAACAAAAGGAAGCCTATCTGGAAATGTTTCATTGGATTTTTAAAAGGCATTTAATCTTGCTAATCACTGCATCTGTTAAAATTGAAATGCTACAAGTTTCATGACAACACAAGAAAGTAGTTAGCTTCATATCTGTATGAGCAAATGCAGCAAGTGTGCACATAAAGTACAAAACTGCAACCAGAAAGTAGTGTTTTGCTAATGGATGCTGGACAAAAGGTCACTGTTTTACTTGTCTATGACCTATGATCAGTACCAATAAAAATAAGATAAATATTTCTCAAAGGAGATTAATTATTAATGACTCGTAAAAGTTGACAATGAAACTTCATAGTCAACAGATTTATATCCACGTTCTTTTCTGGGCTCCTAAATTAACGCTTGGGCTTCGTGATTATTTCCAAGCAAACTAGGCTACCTTTTGATTCTGAAATTATTTCCATCCTGACGTATAATAGCTTACTTACCCTGCCTGAGCAAAACGTGTCTCACTGCAGTGTCAACATAGTCATTGATGGGATCTCCACTGTGTATCATAAGGCCATCCACAAACTTCATGGACTTGGCTCTCTGTCCCCTGAGCTTGCCTGACACCACTACCTCACAGCCCCTAGCACCACTCTCCATGATGAATCTCAGGACTCCATAGCAGGCTCTGTATTATTTAAACAATTATTGTTACATATTAATTATTCAAGAATATGAAGGACCAAACATAGCACATATATTCTTCAACTGTAAATAATTAATTTTCCCTATTTCTGATTTTGGCTTGGATATCATGCAGTGTGAAATAAAGCAAATAACAATGACAAAAAAAAAATGATAAAGTAGAAAACTGGTCAGAATAAGTGGCTGTGAAGTTGTCTGTACAAGCCTGACGAGACGCAAAGGGATCAATGTTCTATAGGCAGAAAAGACTTTCCAGGAATTACAATAATTCCACTTCTGTCCTTTCATTCTTAAAAAATTCCAAAATGCTATATTTGGCAATAAAAATAAGTTTTTTATGAGCGTGTTCACATGTTCACAAGAAGTCTCTAAATGCAGTGTAACATTCTTTGCCTCTGACCCAAAACCTAATTTTAGGGAACTCACTAGTCGCAATATCAAGATATGCGTGCATGCTAATTCAGTTTAAATCTGCACAATGTTTTTGAGAACATTCTTTTCTGTTGTTAAGAAAGTATCAGAAAGATATGTCTGCCAGAATAACTGTTGAACTGCACCTTACGTTCTGGCTGCTGCATAACAAAAATCTAAAATGGTTCAAGCCAAATAAAAATGCGAAATCGACTAAGTATTTCTGGATGAAATTCAGCAACATTGAAAATTAATCAATAACCTTTCCATTTGTTGGCAAGCTAATGCAGAAGTGAAGTTTGCATGTAACAAAGCTGACCACATTTGCAAATGTCACTGTATCCTAGCTGCCTATGTGGCGCCCCTGGTGGCCAAGTTGTGCAAGGTACCTGCCTTTTGAGATCATTCACATTTCACAACTGTCCAAGCCAATGTCGATATGTGAAAAAGCCTGCTATAGCTTCCCATGAGTCGGTTCTTCCTCCACCAAATATACTGACTGCCATGTGTAGCCAGCCCATAATGTGCCTTAACTTGGCATTAAACCCCACAAAAAAATATGCTAGCTAGAGTGGATTGAATTCAAATGAAATAGGAGCTTATCTCAAGTAGACCAGACTCTCCCATTTGTCAAGATGTCCTCCAATAATTGTTCACGCAGAGAAACTTTAAAGAAATCAAAGTTATATGACACTATGACTTCTTGTTCACCTTCAGTGTAAGTCTGTACTATCTACTGATCTCCCCAACAAGGTCTGCAGCTGCACCATTTAAGACCAACTACATATCTCAAGAAGACTTTTAGTGAAAACCCCAAATCGCTATATATATATCAATACAAGAAACAATAACAAGATTCTCAGCAAGGCTTTGAAAACAAGTCTGATAAGCACTATTTTCATTTAGGACAACTAGACACCATAAAAAGTCTTTTGGCAGAAACCTCAGGTTGACATAACCCTCCATTATGAAGGAGTAGCTTCAACTTGATCTTCAGGCTAGCTACCATAGTGGCCATTTTGTATGGTACTTCAGTGCAATTTTCATTCAAGACCAGCTAGACATAATCTACAGGTGAAAATTCCTTGTTGATATGTCTGTCTGTTCACTATGAGTATTTAAAACAAGATTTCATGATGGCCACAATGGCAGTTATACTGGATGCAAGTCATGATCAGAAGGTTAATTTGTACCCATTACTAATTTGCCATTAAAATGCTACAATTTGCTCAGTTACTTAGTTACTTCAAGTCACAACAGAAAGACTATGTTCAATCTTATAAGAAAAACATTCTGGAAAGAGTATGATGTTGTTCAATTGTTAAATTTAATCACAAGAGTATCATAGTTTCTTGTACCATGTTTTACCACTTTCTGCATAATAGTTCATCTTAATTCAATTACATATGTGCTGACACAGAATAAAAGTTGAGAATAAAATCAACATGCATTTAGGCAGTTCATGTTTTTTAAATATGTGGACGTTATGGTGTCTATCAAAAGTATTTAAGCTATGCATTCATTTAATTTTTGCACGCTGAAGAACTTGCCACTTCCTTTGATCAAAAATGTGTTGTCTAACCTGCAATGCCCAGGTATTTGTCCTAAATAAACTCTTACTTGCAAAACATACAGCTTGCCTTGCAAAGTACACTAGCAAAAGCATTGCACTGGAGAAGAATTAGGAACAAGTAGGAATTTTCTGCGTCTGTTTAGGAGTATTGATAACAAGATTTTAAATGATTGTTGCTGTGGTGGCAATACTGGACATCAGATTTGCACTCTTTTTGTTCAGGACCAACTAAAGAAGTCTTTTAGTACAAACCCCATGTTGATATGGACATCCATTCTGGAGGAGTAGTGACAAGATTTTTAAGATGAAGGCTGTGGCAGCCATAGTGGATTACTGATCATCACCATTCTCGTTTAGGACCAACTTGACTTCATAAGTATTCTTGTAAACAATCCATGTCAATACAACTTTCCATCCAGGAGGAGTGGCCTTAAGAAAATTTTCAAGCTGACTGCTTTGGTGGCAATACTTTCCATCTATTAGCACCATTTTCATTTAGGACCATCAAGATAACATAATGTCTTTCCGTGACCATCCATTTCAGGAGTGGTGATGAGAAGATTTTCAAGATGGCCACTGTGACTGCTTTGGTGGCAATACTTGCCATCTATTAGCACCATTTTCATTTAGGACCATCAAGATATCATAATATGTCTTTCATTGACCATCCATTTCAGGAGTGGTGATGAAAAGATTTTCAAGACAGCCACTGTCGCAGCCATACTGGATGTCAGGCAGCACAGGTTTCCTTCAAGACCAATCAGACCATGGGATGACAGTGGGTAAAGTAAAGTTTCATGGCAATCTTCCAATTAGTTTAGGAGCATGATAACAAAATTGTGCCAATGAATGAACAAGTGACAAACAACAGACCATTTCATAGGTTCTCCTGGTCTATAAACTGTAGAGAAAACAAGAATCCTTCGAAAAGACTGGCACTCTAGTGGGTGAGAAGAATTTACAGAAGAAATTCAAAGCAAGACTATTTCTTCAATTGTACTGTTTAGAGTTAAAACCATCTCTGATATTCTTCAGCAATAACAAGATTTTCATATTTGTTGCTGTGGTGCACATGAAACAGTTTATTACATTATTTTCAAGCTTTTTAAATTCCAGAAGCAATAACAAGATTTCAAGATGCATGCTGTGGTGGCGATATCAATCAGATCAGCACCATTTTCACTTAAGGACTGGACTTCTTAAATCTTCTGGTGAATATCCCCATGTCACTATAACCTTCTTATATGACCATTCAGGAAGATTAGTAATAAAATTTTCAAGCAGGCATATTGGACCTCATATCAGCCGCAGGACCCCATGTAGCAAAGTTGTCTAAGACACTTGCCTTTACAGAGCACTCATACGTCATCTGTGTGGTTACAAGTCTCAGGCTCTATCAATGTGGATATATAAGAAAAATTGCCAGCAGCACCATCTTCATTTAGGACCAAACAGACACTGTCAGAATTTTTTTGACTTAAAACCCCATGTTGATATTCGTTCAGTAGGAGTAACGACAACAAGACTTTCAAGATGGTCACTTCATCAAGGACCAACTAGACAGACAGAATTTTTTAAACTTAAAACCCCATGTTGATATTCATTCTGTAGGAGTAACGACAAGACGACGTGCAAAATGGCCACTTCATTTGGGACTAACTAGACCATTAATTAGATTAATTGTGTGTCAAATTTCATGGGAATCCTCTCAAGAACATCAGTTGTAGCGGGGAAAACTTATGCAAACAGCTAGAAAGATGACGTACAACAACAGATTATCTGATGGTAATCCTCCAATTAGTTTAGGAATAGAGATAAAACCATCTTGTTACAGACGACAATCAGATCAGTCCAAACTCTACTAGTCTATGACAAGCACAGCTAAAAATTGAATTGCTGACATTATTTTTAAAGAAGTGCAAGTCCTGTACATTGTCCTGCCTATACTAGTCCTCAGCACAAGGAAGGCTATACATGCATCTAATCAAGCTACACATTAAATTATTTTTAAAAACCAAAACTGCAGCCAATGGCTTTAAGCTGCATGTATTTAAAATTAAAATGGTGTGTGCAAGGGGCAAACCCCAACGTAGTGTACTATATTTGTCACAAATGTTATATTACAAGCATAAAGATTTTATTTTCTTATTCAGATTTTTTTAAATCAACATTTCTATGCCAAGTTAGTATAAGAATATTAGAGACAAGAAAACTAAAATTTACCTTCTGACTGCCAGTCCTCCAATCAGCTTGTAACGGAGTGACTCACACTGAGCAATCGCACACAAACCTCTAGTTGCTACCTTTTCAGCATACAACTGTAATACAAAGTTCTCAGTACATGAAATTCAACATTACAGAAGGTCAATGAAATTACTATATGTATATTATGCACAAGAAAAACCCAACAATTTACTACTGTTGCCATCCTTAAGTTACTTTACAATGTAAATTAAGTAATTCTGAAAGAGATTACTGGATTATCAGGAAGTTCCTCAACAAGCATAATAATGGTTAATACATACAAGGGAGCAGAGGTCCAGTTGTCTCCAATGTCAGCTCAGGAGACATCATAATGACTAAGCTGGGACAAAAAATTCACAATTTTTCATGTTCCAAGACTTATATGCTCATAAAAAATTTAACATTCTCAGTGTCCAATACTTGTAAACAAAACAGGCAAGGTAGCCACATGTCACAGAGCAGGGACAAGCTCTGGTTCAATTACCATCTCAATAAACTGTTATCAATTAACACATTTTAATATTTACTTTGCTGGTGTAGAATTCTGAATTCTCCAACAGGAAATAAAACAAGGTAGATGACTTCACAATTCACTGGTCAATTAGACTTATCGGAAGAGCTGTTTTAGAGTGCAAAGTAATATACAGAGCATATTGTGTTTAGCTTCACTTATATCCCGTTTATTCGTAAAAATATTTGCTGCAGATTTTGCTTAATTACTCTTTCTTTAAACCAAATTTCGTTCCACCAGATCACTTTGAAGCTGTACATCCATTGCTGTTTTATTTACTTTGTTTCGCATGCTCAAGATTTACCATCTTGCAGTGATATAAGCTCTTACAAAGTATATGAAATATCACAAGTTGAATGCAGTGCTCAAGAATTTTTTTAGACAAAGGCCCAGGGATGGTGACTTAAAAAAAATCACAACCCCTGAATGAAATTCCACAAGCCCAGACTCCAATTTCCCTATGCCCAATATTTCCCCTTCTTTAATATTATTTGTCACACAACGTTGCAATTGCTACAATTCAAATATAAATTCAATAGGATTCAACAGGGGATTTGAATATAATGCTGGTGTCGGCATATGTCACTACACTCACTTGAGACTGGATGGTTGTGATATTCAAACTTCTCTGCTGGATTCTCTGAGCGAATCCTGTTCAGAAACAAGTTGATGTATGTCGATATATTTTGCAGTATGTCCAAAGAATTAACTGTGCCCCGCCCCAATTTTTACATTTTTGATGGCATGCTTCACAGAGTAAAACTCCACCAACCAGGAGTTCTGAAATTATTTTTGTTGGGCTTTGCTGTTACCTAACTGCTTCCGAAAGTGGCTTCAAAAATGAATCAAACTTGAACACTTCTTCTCACAATTTAAATGATCATGCTTTGCGTTTTATATATATGCAGTAAAATACGACTTTAAAGAAACATTGCTGCTGTTCACAAACTTGTCTAAAATCTATGATACATGTGGCTTAAACATTCTCATTCAAAGTAATATGCAATAGCTTTTGTTCTCCACACACATCTAACATTTCTTTGACTTACCTATACAGAATTGTTCCACATCCTGAAAGTACCTATGCAAATTGGTATAATTAGTATAATTTCTCCTCACACATCTAACATCTCTTTGATTTACCTATATTGAGTTGTTCCACATCCTGATAGTACCTATGCAAATTAGACCACTCCGGTGGCCTAGTGGTAGAGCGTCCGCCTCGAATGCGGGAGGTCGTGGGTTCGAGCCCCGGCCGAGTCATACCAAAGTCTTAAAAATGGTAATAACAGCTGCCTTGCTTGGCGATCTGCATTAAGAGGTTAGTGTTAGGACTAGTCGGCCTGGTGTCAGGATAATGTGAATGGGTGGGACATGATGCTACATGCCTGCGGCATGATGCCCCAGTGCTAAACATCACTATAAACTGTCATACTGCAGACATCATAGCGATATGACTGAAAAATTGTTAAAGCTACGTTAAAAATCTAAATCACACACACCTATGCAAATTAGCATAATGGATTAGCCCAATGCAGTCTTCAAACTCACATTAGCTGTTTTCAAAGAATTAATATATGAGGTGGTGGTTTATACCTGACTTCTTTTTCTTTTATTTGCAGTTATTTATACTGCCCAAAGGATGGTTTTACATCAGCTCCAATTGTGACTATTTACCATTTATACACACATATACTGAAAGTGGTGGGTTTTTTTCCATTTTCAAAGATTACCGATTATTGTATTTTCTCAAAACAAAATTATGTCAGGGGGTTTGAGAGTACAAAACCATGCTTTCAGCGTGACACGCTGTGTTACAATTTGATTAAAATCAGGTCTCCACTTCAGTTAGGACGGCAGATATCTATCTTAATCAGATTGTGTCATGTTATGCAGTTACGTCAACATCTATAAAATACATCTCGGCATTTCATCAGCAGGATAAAAGTTTTCTCTGGCAATTTTTTTTTGTGTCAACAAGCCCAAAGGCACCTCTCTTAGAATACAGGACAGGCTGGATGTGAAATTATAGGGGCACCGGGCTACCAGATTTTTTGAGCACTGTAATGGATCTTTATAAATATATTAGACACATAACCAGCATATAATCACATTAACTGTCATAAATTCATTAGAAACCATAATATTGGTTAAAATTCTGAATACAGTTTGTTTTCAATCCATGTTAGATTTTAGCATGTGGTTATTTCAGGAACTCATTTTTGCTATACTTGGTAGATTTGTCTATCATTTTCTTTTCTGACAGAAATCCAAGCCAGTTAATGGTTTAAGTATGAAAACTAGTCTGGATCAAGACTGAACTTTGTCTGAAGGCAATGCCAGTACTCCTTTATTCTACAACCTTAATACTTTTATGGCGTTTAGTACGCTAGTACGATTAACATAACAAATGTGTATTTATTTAAATACTGCTTACATCAAAGCCAACTACCACCGCATTTGTTTTGCAATCATTATAAAGCATTATTTTTTAGACTTCTTTAACGTACTTTGGGACACTACTGAAGGTTAGTGCAGTTGTACTTATGATTAGAACCAGGAGATATACTTCATTCAGCACAAATCAAAACCAGGCACTAAGTGTTTAACCTACACTAGTCCCGTATGTTAGTGAACATATATTGCAGGTGTCAATTCCTGTAGTGGCGACCAATCATAGGAGGAAGTTTTGGAAATCAACATTACAAGAATTAAAGTGCCATCAATGAAGTTTACATTTGGTCATCTGGAACTATCCAGTTATCTATACAAGTCAGATCTGAACTTTGGAACTTTCTCTGGCAATTTAGCCTTGACCACCAGCTTCTCTGAAATCTCTTGAATGATCATACATCACAGATGTTAAAAGATTATGATTGGTTATCTTTATGCACATGTGTATATGCATGTATGTGCATCTTTTTAGACAACATTCAATTTTGTTAAATAAAGAACAAAACTGATATCCTATACAAAACCAAAGTTTAACTATACCTCAACTGTGCCTTCTGGGAAGCTGAATCTCTTTTGAACAACTGACGTGAGTTCTCTGATGCGACGACCCTTTTCTCCAAGTACATTCTGAGTTCTTGTAGCCAAAATGATGATTTCTGTTCTAGTTGGAGTGACTCGCACCTCCACACCACTGTAGCCATCTTCTGCTAACTCACGGGTCAGGAAATTGTTAAGCTCTGCTTTAAACACTCCATCTGCCACAAACTTGTGAATGAAACAATTGAGAACAATTAATGTGTAGCCATCACTGAGCTTTTCTTAAGAATGGAATAAACCTGTTTATTAACTGCTCTAGAGCTTATAACAATACCAATGATGCAGAGTTATATTTTTGAAAGCTGATAATATTATTATGCTACACGTTTAAAAACAAAACAAAATCATGTCAACAAGGACAGAATATGCAGGTTATACCCAACATCTCAATTAGTTAAAATATGCAAGGTATCAGCAGGCCAAATGACACATTATTTACCATGCTACTGTACAACAGAATAGGTTTATACTGTTAGCTAATTATATGCATGTTGTCTGAAGATCCTAGTCCAATCGGTCCATGTGAAATCCAAATTCTGAATACTTTTGTTTTCCTACTGATATTTTTTCCCCTGTTGGAACATGAAGTCTAATCGTATTTGACCATTTTTTTAAACGACTCTTGTACAATGCAAGACAACCCCGATATTTATGTTGTTGAAACAAAGCAATCTAATTGCTATTGTCAACATTGGTGTGCTTTTTTCTTTTGTTGAAGAAACTTATCCCTACTTCAGTGAAACGAGTGTTAAAATGAGACCTCTGTAGCCATAGTTAGTGGAGTTATGGATCCCCTCCCCCACCCCGGGTCTACAACTTTAAATATTTCAACGAACTACTTACAGTGTGGACAGGCACCCAAGATTGCGGTACTTCAATAAAATATTCAGAATGTATATTTACAACAGCAATCTTACATATTATACACACGATTACAAATGATTTCAGGCATACAAAAACTTGCAAAACGACGAACCCATTGTAAATAACCGATTTTTTTAAAAACCTTAAATAGTAGTAGGCCAACGAGCAGCGCAAGTCAAACAAGTCAGACAGCTTATTCTGCGAGCCGCAAGCGCTGAAGTCGGCAAAACATTCGATGAATCACAGGTACGTGTCCTCTGTAGGGAATCGAAATCTCAAAACATCTTTTCAACAACAACTATATTATATGTCTCATTTCTCATAGCGATAGTTTGTTTGTCAGCGTATCCATTAATAACCTTTTGTTTCATAACTGAGGATAAAGAAAGAAAATAATATAGTATAAACCTTGCGCTTCTTGCTAATTTGAGTCGCCATATTGGCTAGCTACAGGAAAAGGAAGTTACACATGTTCTCCACTTAGAACTATGGGAAAAATATAGTTGGAACCAACTTATAAAACGGTTCTGGTGCGACAATGGAACTAATTTTGCGGTTTATTTATATTTAAATGCTATTATTTCGCCTCTTTTTTCTAAGAAGTGGCAAATAACAGAATATATTACCCTTAACTTCGCCTTTTGTTAGAAAACTTTATATATATATATATATATATATATATATATATATATATATATATATA
>JAECUM010009788.1:0-39543 GCA_016617855.1 Megalonaias nervosa | reverse complement strand
AGCATTTGAACCTGTCTCTATGGATTTAGTACGTACAATCGTGATGAAGAGTGCACCAAAGTCATGTGAACTTGATCCAATTCCGACGTCACTGCTGCTAGAGTGCTTGGATCCAATATTGCCTTCACTAACTGATGTTATTAATACCTCTCTCTCATCTGGGGAATTCCCATCATTTTACAAAACTGCTGAAGAAACCAACACTCGACCGTAATGATTTAAAGAACGAACTACCGCCCAGTTTCTAATCTCCCATTCATGTAAAAAATCTTAGAAAAAGTTGTTCTATCCCAACTTGTATCTCATCTAAATTCAAACAGTCTTTTTAGCAATGTACAGTCTGCATATCGCCCTTGCCACAGTACTGAAACTACTCTTCTGAAAGCAGTCAATGACCTTCTCTCTGCTTTGGATGGCAGAAAGATTACAGTCCTCACTCTCCTTGACTTGTCTGCAGCATTTGACACTACAGACCATGATATATTACTTCACTGTCTCCAGCATGTATTTGGCATTCATGATACGACCTTACCATGGTTCAAGTCCTACTTGGTCAACAGAACACAAATTGTGTCCGAAAATGGAAAACATTCCAGTCCAGTTGATCTATGCTGTGGTGTTCCACAGGGGTCTGTTCTTCGACCTGTTCTCTTCATTCTATACACTCAGCCACTCTCAAGTGTCATAGATCATCATCCAGTGTCTCACAAATTGTATGCTGATGACACCCAAATATACAAATCTAGCCATCCAGCTGAAGTTGAAGCTACCATCCAAGGCGTAGAGAGGTGCATTTCCGATGTGAAATCATGGATGACATGCAACAAGCTGCAGATGAATGATGATAAAACCGAAGCCATCCTGATTACAACACAAAGACTTTCTCATTCACATCCTTTACCTCAGACAATAAATATTAGCAACACCAACATTAAATTCACACAGTCAGTATGAAACCTCAGTGTCATTCTTGACAGTACTCTCTCATTGCACCAACATGTCATGAACACATGTAAGGCTGCATATCTTGAGCTGAGACGAATCAGCTCCATTTGCAAGTATCTTTCAGTTGATGCCACTAAAACACTTGTGTGTTCCTTAGTACTTTCAAGACTGGACTATTGTAACTCAATTCTGTCTGGTTTGTCTCAATATCTACTTCAGAAAATTCAAAAAGTTCAAAATACAGCTGCTCGGTTCATCCTTAGAGTACCACGATCAGAGCACGCCTCTCCCCTGCTCTGTACCCTACACTGGCTATCCATACAATCCAGAATTAAACACAAAATTTGTTCTCTGTGCTACGTTTCACTGACAGACTCCAGTCCAACATACCTATCTGACATCACCTATGTGTACACACCTGCAAGATGCTTACGCTCCTCTTCTGACACTCGTATTCTCAATATTCCCACTATGAAGATGAAATCATATGGACAACGCTCTTTTGCATACCAGGGCCCAGCAATGTGGAATGAATTGCCCACTGCACTTAGACACAAAGACGCAGTGATCTCATTCAAGAGTGCTCTTAAAACTCACCTATTTCAACTGCAAGAACAGACTTAAAGACCTAATAATGTATCCCTGCCTTAAATATTTACAGCATATTTTCTGTTTCTACTTTCGTGGTGTTTGTTTTTATTTTTGTAATCATTATATGTTTTTTTTTTAAGTTTTTGTCAAATGTTGTAAAGCGCTTAGAGCTTCTAAAGATTAGGCGCTATACAAAGTCCTCATTATTATTATTATTATTATTATTATTATTATGTCCAAGGTTTTTCCATGGTTTTCCTAGGAAAACCTGGGAAACCTCTGACAATGCTGATATTTTGTCCAAGGTTTTATAAGCAAACCTCCGACATTATCTCGTACATTGAAAAACCTAGGAAATACCTTGAACAAAGCCTTGGACGTGAGAACTTAGTTTATTTTTGGCTCGAAGAAACCTTGGAAATAAGAACTTACCCCGATAGTCATTTTTTTTTGTAGCTTGGACATAGCTTGGAAATGTAGACTTAGAAATTTTTAGCTAGGAAATGGACTTTAACTGTAGAGATTTCTATATATTTATTCAGAATGTATTTTTACAGTTTATTAAAATGAATAATGTTTGTCATTACCAAAACAACAAACAAGTCTAGGATTCGAATAAAAAAACTGACTTAATTAATGTTGATTGATTGATATGGGTTTTACAGTGTACCATCTCAGTTCAGGCATCATGGTGCCAAACAGGATCACAAATTCTGGTTTCACATCTTATTTACATGGAGATAAACCTATGAGATAAAGAACCAAAACCTTTATACATGTTGGAATCCTCCAGTTAGAAAAATTCTCAGTATTCATACACTTTTAATCACTTCATACAATCATCTTAGTGTAACACAGTGGTCCAAATTCTATTGCCCTGTAACCACACAGGACAACTGTAAAAATATATTTCTAACAATTGAATCTAAAGTAAAGTCTTCAATGCTTAAAGGGTCACATGACATTTTTCTTAAAATCTGTGTTTGTGTGTTAATTACAGGAAAAATAATTTAAAGTACCAGTTTAGACAGATAATAAACTATTACATTATTAGTGTAAAAATGTTTTCAGAAAAATTGTATGACACTGTATTTGTCACATGAGTTACAAGAATAATAATTATAAATATACAACTGAATCTGAAAAAATTGCATGGATGATTGGCATGGCACTATTTTTAATTATCATTTTTAATATGACAGCTGATAATAGCACAGTTTCATTGAAGTTTAATCCCTTTCAAAATGATTTGGGAAGAATGCACCAAACTCTTGATTCTGTTTTCTGACAACAAAAAGGGGTTGTACTCTGCTTGTACAACACTGTTTCCATCTCTGAAACACATATAATCCATTTGGGGATTTTAAAAATATTAAACTTTACAAAGAAAGTTGGCTTTTGATGTTTAAATAACATCAAAAATGACCTCCAAAGTTATTGATGACATAAATTTGAACAATGTTTTCACTCTGAGTTTAAACCAGTGTAAAATCTTTTTTAATTTGCAACTAGCTCATATACAATTTAAGTATTCATGAAATGTAGACAAACAAGGTACTGTAAAATACATTTTCCAAGTAAAAATACAACATTTGTAATACTCATTTAAGCTTTGCAAAGCCACATCTATTCTTTCAGTGATCAAGTAAAAATGTATGTCAATAGTTAAATTGTAGCTAAATTGTGAGTGGTAAAGGATCAAGTAAAAAACACAAGCTTGTCATAGTGTACTTGTAGTTGATAAAGATTTTAATTTATACACCTAAATTCTAACACCTGAATACAAACTCTTCCCTCTATATTTCCTTTGGACACAAAGAGTTTCCGAACTGCAAACACACGGCAAGCTTATCTGTGGAGGATGTATCTCTGAACTTCAATAGCTTCTATTCCAATTTATTTATTTTCTTCAAATGCAGTTGTAAATGAATTCTGCTTCTTGACCTTGCTTGTCTTAAAAACACTCATAATGTCTGTGCTTTGTTAAAGCCTCCATTGTATATATGTTTATGAGACCACCCCACCCCACCCCATCCCATGTGTATTTCCTATTGCATTGGTTTTAAAATAAGGGAAGGTAGATAGTTTTTTTGTTCTTTATATATATATATATATATATATATATATATACACACTAAGCACTTCGAGTTATGTTGGGAATTTTTATTTTTAATATTTTCATTTTTTTCTTTTCAACCCGAGGAAAAAGTGCTAGGGTTGACGGCTTAAACGGCGACGGTCAACCGACCAGGAACTTTTAGGTGGCGCTCACCAGTTATTATGTACTTTTGAGAGAGTGTTGTATGTAAGGTGAAGTTGTTTGCATTTAAAACATGCAGAGTGGTGAGAATGTTGGCATACCTCTATGCTACTTTCATGTAATGTGGCTGACATTTCTTTGGATATTGTACTTTTGGAAATTGTAAATGATCTTAGCACACTGCTAACTAAAATGACTGCTCCCTTGTGCTCCAAAAATCAGCCTGAATTTGTCTAAAGTACACTATCCTTAGCAGCTATTAAAATAGGGAAAATGAATTTTGCCAGACTAGACAATACCAGCTTCTGAAAGCTCAATGAATGAATTACCAAATATGTAAAATGCAAAAAAAGTTATCGGCTCTTTTTTTTACAAGTTACCTCTGAAGTTCGGGAAGTGAAAATGAGCAAGTGGAGCTAGCACTCTTTTGAAAGGTGCACATCTGGAGTAAGGCCAAGCTGTATACTCTATAACCTATATTACACCCATCAATCATACACCAAAATAAAGGGAATTAAAGGTTCTTTGAACAATACCTAAGATATACAAAGTCTTTTTTAAATAGCCAGTATAACTAGTGAGGAAACCCGGGGAAATTCTTTTTCTTTAAAATTCTAACCCTATGCTAAATATGAAACTGTAGAGCGCCACCTTATATGTTTGTCCTGATATGGCACTTCCGGTCTGTGGACAATTGGAATCTGGGAGATAATTTTATCTTATAGAACAAAATTTAGAAAATGGAAAGACCCTACGTAATGCTCATAGCAGGTGCGAATCTACTTACTGCTTTTAAATTTAAAAAATACTTAAGTTGTGGAAAGTTCTGGGAAATATTTCTTTCACATTTTTCCATTGGTTGCAGAGCATGGAATTATCCAATCACAGCAGCTGATTCATCAATCAATCTTGTACGCGCCATAATAATAAATTCGAAAGTGGTCTGTTGAAAGTAAACTGGTCTGTGAAAACTTGCGTTATAAAGGAGTGGATTCATCAATCACCATGCACTTGTTTCCGTTATGTATATGATAATCCTATTACCGGAAATGTTTGTAACCTCCTAAATATTGTTCAGCCGAGAAAGGCAATCAAAGATTACAAAGTCTGAGATTTGGTGTCTGCAGGGTTGCCAAGTTTGGGATTACAGAAGGAATTATTGGAAGGATTGGAGGTAAGTTCGTTTCTTTTTTATTATATTACATTAAATTTGAAAAAGATGAGAACATTTATTGGCTTTCGTTTCATAGGCTGGCTGTACACTGCATCAGTTTTTCAGTTGATTGCATCAGTTTTCGGTGGGAATGGGGTTGTTTGGCGAGCTATAAATACTGTATGATCTCATTTACCCACTAGGCATTGTGCTGTCAGCCGTATTGTTTTCAGACAAACATGTAGGCCTACAGCGTTCAGTTAACCTTATTGTTGTTTTCATCTTTATCTCATTGATAGATTGTGTGTGTAGTAGAAGAGAGATTTTGTTAAAAATAATTGTTGTGAAACAATGGTATGGAAATTGGTCTGAGTGTTCCTGCTTCTATGCATTGTTTAATCCTTATAGATAATAATAATAATAATAATAATAATAATAATAATCTCATTATTGTTGTTGTTTTTCTAATTTTATCTTTGTATGATTCAGCTGTAATTCTTTGGAAGTGAATTACAAGAATATAGTATATTTTAATGATAAAAATTATTTAACTATGCACATTTTGAATAGAACAAAGCAAACTAAAACCATTAACATTAGTTGAATTTAGAAGAAAAGAATTAATGGTTTTAATTATTATTATTATTAAACATGAAAATGAAGTCATGTTTGAAATCGTTGAAAGAACAATAAAATCTGAAAAATATTTAATGACTCAAAAATGGATCTTAGAATAACTGTGTACATAATTATTATAGTGCATTAAATCAGAAGAATAGGTTTATGAATAGTGTTAAAGACAGGTAAGAACAGAACAGAACATCCATGCGTATAGGTTGTTAACAAGAAAATCTACAAAGCAATCAATCAGATTCATTACTGCTTCAGTATACCGATGAAAAGCTATATTACTTTATCCATTTTCTTTAAGTACAGTATTTTATAATTTAAATAATTGTACTGGCCTGCCATATTATCATGTGTTTGTCTGAAACTGCAGCTGTATTCTACTATGAGATACGAGGTAGTGATTCGTGACATCACATGATGGCCACTGTTAAACAACTTTATAGACCATGCAAACCCTGGTAGTATATGCCCTTCATTCTGGGTGTAAATTTGTGTCCCATATTAAAATGATTAATGCTTATGCGTGTCATATGTTGATGATATTAAATAGTACTTAAATTGGATTTCTTTTGTTTATCTAATTGAAAAGGAAATATGGCATCCATGATACAGATCTCATGCTCTATTTTACCTGTTGCATAAGAATTTGCAAAAATGCAAGCATCAGTGATCCCTTAACTTTATAAAGAATGTCGGGTTACATAATTAAAATGATTATCATTTTTATTTTTTAAAGGCCAACATGCCAAACCACATTTTTTTTTTTCAGCAATAAGCGTGGATATATGTATTTTTTCCCAAGTAATCAATTGCCATCACTAGTAAATGGCATGGAATGTATTGCATATTATCTGAAAAGTTTACCCTTTTTAAAAAAAAATTAGGGTTAAAACGGGTAAAGATGCGAATCCACAGTCATCAAACCACTAAAAACAGCTAAGACAATAGCAACAAAATAGGCCACCAAGATGGCAACACCAGAACAGACTAAGACGGTAACGCCAAAAGTCCAAGGTAAGATAAAGATGCAGCAATTTCAAACTTCCTAAAAACTTTATAAGCAACAAGCATTGTGTCATATCTTTATGGGTTGATTACAGTACAATGAAATAATAAGACAGTAATTCTGAATAATTTTAATAATATCTTTAAAGGGATGCATCAGGATCTTATAATTGATTGAATACATTAGTTTGAACTTGTCAGGCATTAAGCCAGAAACAAAATATACTCTTGACTGTATTTGTTATCAACAATTTAGAATGATGGTCCCAAATTCAAAGAACAGTCCATTACAGAAATATAGCGTTTTCAGGTTTAATACCTTGTTTTCAGAACTAAAGGAGTCCAATCACGATCTGTAAATTTAAGGCTGCCAATAACAGTTATGTTTTATGCATACTGTTTGTTTTATTAATTCATCACATTTTATATTTTCAACCAATATATTTTTTACAGAACTGATCCAAAAGAAATGGCAGATTATCAAAGAGGTGATGATAAACAAGAAAATCAATGAAGTGCTAAAACCATCAAGAAACCAGTATATAGATGGATGAATTTTCAAAATTAAATGGACAATTTGGCACTAAAGGAACCTTATGGGCATTCTTGATATTTGGACCTTTTAAACATTTTATTTGTACATGTTGAACAAATTAAAATTAAATGTTTTCTGATATCCTGTTATGTTTGCTTCATTATGGTTGGTCTGATGTTTTATGCCAGGGAAATGTCTGAGGACACCGAGGATGATATGTCCATGGACACCTTGGATGATATGTCCCAGAAATCCTCGGATGGTATGTCCTAGGAATCCTCGGACGATATGTCCGATGAATTCTCAGAATGCTTGAAAACCATGGACATGTCCGAGGATTCCTAGGAAACCTTGGAGTATTGGTTACAAAACACCTTAAAAGTCCGAGGTCAACCTCAGACGTTTGACAATAAAAACCTTGGACATTGGTATAAAGAAATTTTGTCCTTGGACTATTACCTCAGAAAGTCAGCAACTAATACTCCTGAAGTTTTGCCTAGGAACATTTGTCCAAGGTTTCCTAAGAAACCTCAGAATATGTACAGCCCGGATAGGTGATAGATGATTTATCTGTTTGCCTCTTTCTGTCTTCTTGCAGTAGGGATGAAGCAATATGCCTAAGTCATGTATTGATATAATATACTGTGATACACATCTGACATTACATATTGATACAGTTAAAGAATAAAGAGATAAATTAAAATAATTATTCATGGCTGTTGAAGCTTCTTCTATCAGTTAGTATCATAACAACAAAATTATTCATGCCTCAAAGCATCAATGAAATGTCTGACCCTTAATCTTGCACATTTACCCTCAAGAAGATCACATCTTTCTATACTAACTATTTATTCATTTTTCTGGTTAAAAAAAGCTTAAATGTTCTTGTGCATATGGACGTTTGCAGATATTTTCATATATTTTAGTTTTCTTTTCTTTTGTTTACATCAATCTTTAATTCTAAACTATTATCATACATACATATTGACAAGATTTTGATAAATATAATGAATTTGAAAAACCAAAACAAATACAAGATAGAATTAGTCCTCCATAGAACTTCCCAGCGATTACATGTAACATAGTTGGTAATGCTGATGAAAATGAAGTGGGTGTTGGGCATATCAGAAAGGTAGCATTCATACGAAAGACAATTTTATTTACCTGTACAGTGAATATGTTTATTAAAAAAAGGAAAGATTCATTACCTTCTTTTTGTCTTCTTTCCAAGAAGATGAAGAGGAGGAATTAATACAAGAGCACATGGTTATACTGCCTCAATAAATTCCAGTTGTGATAACTGTCAGGAGTACATCAAGAGTCTTTACTGTGCTAGATTAAGAGCAGGTCTTTGTTACACCTACTTACTTATTATATTCCCAGACACTATCAAATATTAGAAACTAATCCTATATGGTAGCAACTGACTTAGGTTAATGACTTCACTGTACTCCCAAATAGTATTGGTATTTCATTCTAATATTCTCAACATACAAAGGAAAAGTTACTGCCAATCACAGCCTGTCTCTATCTGATTCAGTTATTCTCCTAACAATAACAGAACCTTCCTTTCTCTCAAATAGTTGTGTAGTCTGAACCAAGTCAGGGATGAGTCAATTAGACCATCTGTTCTTGGAGAGTGGTAGGCAGATGGGAGGAGCTTCTGCACAAGTAGT
This sequence comes from Megalonaias nervosa, assembly GCA_016617855.1. Classification (NCBI taxonomy): domain Eukaryota; kingdom Metazoa; phylum Mollusca; class Bivalvia; order Unionida; family Unionidae; genus Megalonaias; species Megalonaias nervosa. The sequence continues at coordinate 30,748 of JAECUM010009788.1, read as the reverse complement.
GAGGGGTGATACTGTGTAATGCTGTGTAAAGTTCAAGAGCATGTCAGCACAATCCTGGCTATATAGTGGCAGTCAAAAATTAAGTCCAAAAATGTAAACATTACAAGAGGCCAAAGTGCTCCTGAGATCTGTCACCTGGCAGACAGTTGTTTAACAGCCAAAATGCAGGAGTTGTTGGCCCAGAAATCTGGGTAGCTCATGCTATTAAAATAAACATTTTAAGGTTTTTCTACTGTTTGTTTCATCCTCATTCAGATATGATCACACTTTAGCATCATTTGTCCAGTATTAAAAATCTCTTTATGCCAGGATGTTCCATGTCAAGTTGGGCAAATTCTGTACAGTGTTTTCTCGAGATAAAGTGTAAATGTTTTTAGCAAAGGCAACCACATTTTATGTTAGAAAGGCATCATTTGCATAAATCTAATGGTGCTGTGTCACTTTCTCACATTTGGTATCACTTGCTTCAATAAAAAGGCATTCTTTGTCATATTTGGATAAATTTTGTCCAGCAGTTATGTAGAAGAAATTATAAACTGCCTGTAGTAACATTATATTTGATCAAAGACTGGCATTGTTGAACAAAACTTGTCAGCTCATCACACCAGAATACATTCTGTAAAATTCCGTTGTATTCATATCAAGTGTTTTATTTTAAAAGAAGTAATTTAAAATCAAATTATGGAACCATTTTATTTGCAAATAATATATATCATTATAAAAATGGACAGATATTGAAGACATTAAATCCAATCTGGAAAAAGGCATGGAATTAATATTTTCATGGTTAAAAATAAAATGGTATGTTCTTAAACTCTGCAAAAACTAATTGATTGTTTATTACAATTCAGCAGAGGAGCAGTAATATCAAACCAGAAAAAAATTAAAAATTAAGAACAGTAATGAAAATTTCTGAAAAGAAAAACATACTGAGTATACCTTTATGATAACAACCAATCAGGGTCTGAGCATATTAATAGCATCAGCAAACATATACTTCTAGAGTGCTTTGCTTTCATGTATTAAAAGCTCTTACTTGAAAATTAACATAAACTGTTTTATAGAAGTTTTATTTAACCATATATGGACTATTGTTCTTACTGTATGATGTAGTGCTTCAAATTTATATGGACTATTGTTCTTACTGTATGATGTAGTGCTTCAAATTTATATGGACTATTGTTCTTACTGTATGATGTAGTGCTTCAAATTTATATGGACTATTGTTCTTACTGAATGGAGTAGTGCTTCAACCACAAATGGACTACTTGTTCTATTGTATGGAGTAGTGCTTCAACCACATATGGACTATTTGTTCTATTGCATGGAGTAGTGCTTGAACAAGATATTGAATATTGTTCTATTTGAAATGCAGTAGTGCTTCAGACCTGCTTTGTATAAAACACTAAAAATGTAGAAAAGGATATGTTAATTAATTCTGTACCATTTTCTCCTTTTACTTACAACTCTGAAAATGGCACCATTTTATGACAGACCCTTTTTTATTCAAAGGAAAATGTCATACATAAAACTTATTTGGCACCTATCCTAGTTATGTATGTGATATCTGGACACCGATCTTATTTATACATGTGTTTTCTGGGCACCAATCCTATAATACACATTATCTGGGCACCTACCCTAGTTATATATGTGATGTGTAAGATCAGCTTAATGAATCTTATAATCTACAATCAAGTTTCCTATTGAAATTCACCCTGCCAAACCAAGAACTGAACAATGAAAAATATGCCTTGCTTATTTGAGTGTTGTGCTAGAATTCCCTCCCTTTAAATTTAAAGTCAGCTCCTTCAACACTTTTAAGAGGGTATACCAATTCCTGCTGCAATAAAGAAATTTAAGTTTTAAGAGGGTGTAACATTCTCTGCTGTAATATGGTAATTTAACATATCAGTTTTAAGTGGGTATAACATTCTCTGCTGTAATATGGTAATTTAACACTTCAAGAGTTTTAAGTAGGTATAACATTCTCTGCTGTAATACTGTAATTTTACACATCAGTTTTAAGTGGGTATAACATTCTCTGCTGCAATAATGGCATCAACAATTTTGAGTGGGTATACCATTCTCTCCTGTAATATGGAAATTTAACACTTCAACAGTTTTAAGAGGTATAACATTCTCTGCTGCAATATGGTAATTAAACACATAAACAGTTTTAAGTGGATATGCCATTTTCTGTTGCAATAATGGCAATTCAACATCATGCTCATTCAGGTGCGTGATGCCATTATGTCTGCCGCATGATGCTGCAGTGCAAGACATCAATATAAATTGCTACACTGCAGACATTGCAGTAATATGACTAAAAATTTTTAAGCTACATTAAAAAACTAAATCACATACACATTCATTAAATAACATCCTAGCAGTGGTGGCCATATTAGATGGTAGATCAGCGATGTTTGTAAAAGTTTGAAAGGTCTTCAGGCCTGGATGCTTTGTGTCAGAGCTGGTTTTATTGGTTTTAATCCTTTTCAGCAGTTTGGGGGAAAAAGACTTTAAAAGACTTTTCTACTTTTGGCAACAGTGGATATATTTGATGGTCAATCAACATCATTTGTTAAAAAAAACTGAAAGGTCTTCATGTCAGGACGCTTTGTGTCCTCTAACCTTTTTAGCCCAATATCAATAGACTTCTTCCTTAACCTAAGTGTAGAACTAACATTATTTTGTGAGGAAACCATTTTACTTTTTTAGTCACAGTGTCTATGAACTTTGACCCTGGATACCAAAATCAAAAGGCTTCTTCTTCCTCCCCCCAAGTACAAACCATCCACGCAGTTCACTAACTCTAGATGTTGCACAAATTAAGGTATTGTGTGGAAACAAAAATTGGCAACAGTCAGACACTTGGAAATATGTTGCAATATAATACACTTCACCTAATATGACAAGTGTATAAAAACAAGAAGTCCCTGGCCTTGGTCTTAAGGTATTTTTAGCTCTATATAATGCTTCAGAATGTTTTAAAACCCTTATTTTATTTTGACTAAATTATACCAATAAAATAAAAAGCAAGAAATAGTGATAATTCGATTCTTAGAACAGTTGTAAGAATATGTGCCATAAAGATATTCTCAAAATGAAATACCAAAACTGGGACAGACTTACAACAATTAACATCAATTTGTGATGAAATTATGTCAGGAAAAACACCCATATTTTATAAAAGACATATATGGTGAATTCATGCATCACCAAAACATACATACAGTAACATTACCATGAGTAGACAATATTGGGACCAAAATGGTGTCCATTTATATAAGTATTTACATAGGTTTCATTATAATTACTCAGAAGAGCATTATTGGAACTTAAGAACAAATGACCAGTCTGCAAAGGAAACTGGGTTACAAAGAAAGGAAGGTTTCACTGTACATGTGATCAATTAACATTAAAAATACCAGTTCTAACTACTCAGGATTGTATTATTTCATACTGGAGTATAACTGATGCAAAGAAAAGACAACTGATTTTCATGAACATACCTCCAATTTATAATTTAAACTTTCTTTTTTCCCAAAATAACCAAATTTCAGCAAATACCAGCTCATAGTAAAAATGAGACCATGAGTAAAATGTTATATCTCGATACTGCCTCTTTTTTTACAATCTCACTGCAATTAAATCACAGTGTTAGAATTAAAATTACTGATACATTACCCAGCACACTGAAAACATCAGTTTGGCCAATGTTACCTTGTTGAAGCTACAGAAAATCTCATTGTTTTTCTTATTGACTGATATGTACTAGTAACAAGGACAAAGCTGATGAGGGTAAATATGATGCTCTGTATTAGTGCTCCATATTGCAGTTAACAGGAATAGCATTACATAGGTCTGCAGTGAGTGGTGGTGCATGTATATGTTCTCAAATTAATACAATACTGTGATAAAGATTTGTGCTGATATCAATGCATATATCTAATGGCAAACAATGTAAATCCTGATATATAAAATGTCAGTTTAATATCATTAGTAGAATGAACACCATAGACCCTTATCTGCTGACAAATTTAAAGCCAGTGAGTCAGAGTATGTTCAGTTGGGCAGTTAGGTTTGTTGCAATATTACACGGGTCAATACAGTCTCAACCAGAATTATATTGGATATATAAACTGAGCATAATTATGTGTTGACTTTCATATTAGGGTTACAATCACATACAACAGTAATTGTTACTTATTGGCATCAATAAATGTTTCCGCACCTAAATCACATTTGTATGGATTTACTGGAATGTGTTTATTGAACAGATGAATAGTTCTGTTTATCTAGACACTGATAAACTGCACTTCAAGGTTTGCAGAAATAGAGACCTCACATGATTACATGATTCAAACAAATTACTGGACAGAGGAAAAAGCAGAGAAGTGTACAAATCAATTGGAGGGGTTAGTTTGCTTGGTTTTGTTTTATGGCACAGCAACACAAGTTGGTTATTTAGTCCCAAAGCAACTGGAGTAAACTGCCTCAACCAAGGACACCTGTGCTAGTCAACTCAGGCCGATCCAGTGGTGACATTCAAACCCACTTCCCCTTTGTCACATATCCAAGATGCTAACCACTGACCCACAGTGGCTCGACATAAATGTATGCATACATATACTGATATGCACATGTAAATATCAAATACATAATGAGGGCCTCAAGCCAAATGAATGTGCTTAAGCTAATCGCAATGCTGTCACTTAATAAAGACATCACACAATCACGTGTAACATGCTCATTTAACCTCAAACATCATGGATAATGCAGGCCACAAGATTTGTGAATGCTGTCCCAGAGTAATGTGGAATAACTAGTATCTGGTCTTACTTGTGAACACTATAATTCTGGTATATTATGTTAGCTGATAAAAGTTGCAAATAAAAAAAAATAATTTTTTAAAATAAATGTTAAACAACAAGAACAATAACAACAACAATAATAATAATAATAATATTCATAATAATAATAACTATAATGTATTCATTAAGTGATACAAGTAGTATCCCACTGGACTATGTAAATTTAACATTCAGAAGCCCAGACTCTGCATTTTTGAAAGACCCTGGACTAACCAAACTCAATATTCAGTAGCCCAGACCCAGCATTTTGGTAGCCCTGGACCATCTAAATTTAACATTCATCAGCACAGACCCAGAATTTTGGTAGCCCCTTGATTTCATCATGTCGGACACTGACCTTACTTGTAGAGGAAATTAAAACAAGATCATTTATAGATGAAAGTATGGTAACATGCTGCCTTGCAGCACATTTCTTGATAGATTATCCAGGTGATTTTAGTAATTATACATAGTTGCCAAATTCAGAGACTTGGTAAATTTATGGGCAAGTTCACTGAAAGTGTGATAGGGTTAAGGCATTGCAAATAATTCTTTCCATTTTCACTAAATTCTGCAAATTATTGCCCAAGAAGGTCTCTTAAGTAAATGTCTTTATCCACTGATAATTAATGCCAATTATCCTTTTGGGCTGGGCATAGATTGTTACCATGGTTACTCACTTATTAGTCAAATAAAGCTGCAAACAACAAAGATCCTGATCTGTCATAGCATAATGCACCTGCAGACCAGGGTATATATTGTTTGTTCTACTGATTACTCCTAACAAACTGCACAGATGCAGATCTGCCAGTGCACTGTAGATATGGGTCTGTGCACTTTGCTGTTGGACTTGACCTATGAGTATACTGTATATTAACTGAAACTAGTCTGTGCTGAGCAAGTGGGTGATTCCAGTATGCCCATTATATATCTGTGTAACCATTGCTCTGATTGGATGTATGCAAAATATCTTAATTTGTGATCTGTAAATGTTCACACATACATCATGCATTGAGTTCTAAACAGATCTGGAAAAATCTAGAAACTGACAACAACACAGCAACAGTGACCGATTTTAGATTTGATTTCAAAGAAAATAAATTACTATTTTTAAAAGTTCAATGAAATAATAACAAACCTTAGAAGGCAATAAAACAACGTAAAAAATTGACATCAATCTGTTTTTAAATAAGAAAGTTAGTCTTTGTTTAAGAAGAGTATCAAAGGGAAGTAAATCTTGCTGAAATAAATTAATAAAGAATCATGGTTCTTACAGACATTTTTATTTCATATTTTTATTCACGCACATTTCATGGACTTTTTCAAAGAAAAAAATATAATTTTCAAGCACTATAATTAACTGCAACTAAATTTAAGTCCATAACATTTCAATGTCAAGAATCTTGAAATATTTTTTTTATGAATTAGGCCTAGGTGAAGGTGCATGGGAGTTAGGAGTGCTGTCAACTCATCTACATCAAATGTAATAAGCATTCTTATTTGCCAGAGTTTCTTCCTCATTCCCAAGTTTTTCATATTTCATCACAAAATATTCTAAATTCATTCCAATTGTCAACATTTAATTTTTTTGTGCTTTTCACTCTTGCAATGGGACTTCTGAGCACTTTCACTCACTGATCTAAGATCAATTTAACTGAAACAAACATTCAAGTCCATATTTATTGCTTGGGTCCCTTACCCATACATAGTACCATATGTATTCATTTATAAGTTGAGTCAAACTGCAAACAAGAAAGATCCTGATCTGCTATAACATAATGCACCTGCAGACGGTATATGTTATTTGTTCTACTGATTACTCCAAACAAACTGCACAGACCCAGATCAGCAAGAGCATTAGGTGACATCAGATCTAGGTCTGTGCAGTTTGCAGTTGGACTTGACTTATAAGCGAGTGTACAATAATAGTCACTTTGTAAATACTCCTCTTGTTACAGTGAACTTGACCAACTGAACACCAAACAAGACTGAGTACTAATGAGCACTTAAACAACCCAACCAGGGGAGTTACATATGCCACACCTTGCCCAAGAGTACAATTCCAAATAAACAGAAATTCTGATGTTTTAACAGACAATTTATTTTTAGGGTGAAACAATTAATCAAAATATTGATGTACTGATACTTTTTCCACATCGATGCTCATATAAATACATAAAGCAAAGAAAAATGATATTAACCTATGCAAGTTACTTTAATCTTCTGCAGTTGTGAATAATTATTAGTGGTCTGCCTTTATCATTCTTTAAATGGAGAATTCATTTGAGACAGCTGTAGCACGAACATGCAATAATTTCTGTCAGTAAGAAAGAAAAACTACTGAGAACACCTTTTGTTCTATTAACAAATACAAAGTTGCTAACTCAGATGGTTTGAAATATGCCCCCCTGTCCCAACCCCTTCAATTCCATGCTAATTATTTTATCCATCAACATGCCACTAACAGCATATATCAGTGTAAAGAAGACCTTCCAGATTCATTCCCTATATACGATTTAAGTACATTACTGATCATTTAATAACCATATAACAGGAAATTTCTTGGTTGATCTGCATCTTGCATCAAATTTAAAGTGCCATACTTACAGTGTGTCATGCCTTTGATATTTTGCCAAGGTAACACATGAACAGATGATAAAGCCTATGTCTGACTGTATTCGACTTACTAGAAATACAACCAATAAGTCAATACATATATAATGGCGTCACCCTACCACTGACAGACCTTCTAAAGACCATTAAATCTGATATGTGTATATGTATCATATCACTGGCTGTGTATCATCAATTGTATTGATATGCCACAGCTGTATTGTTTCACCACTACTTATTTTATCTTTTTTTTTTAAAAACTTTTGGCATAAATTATTGTTTTTCAATAAAATTGGTTTGCTTTGAAATTCAAGCACTTTTTAAGGACTACTAAGCATTTTCAAGCACTTCTCCAGTACTTTTTGGTACTGACCTCAAATTCAAGTACTAGTGAAGTCAATTGCCAAAATTCAAGAACTTTTCAAGTCAAGTACTAAAGTTTAAGGATTTTGTAAGTAAAGTAGTAAAATTTTAACATTTTTCAAGTCAAAGTACTAAAATTCAATCACTTTTTAAAAATTGTGAACCTGGCAATTCCTTACAAAATCCATTATGGCAGAAGGGTTATAAAAGACTCACTCCATTTGCCAGAATGAGACAGGAATCATCTAAATGAAACTTTAGTTTTATTATGGTAACTGAACCTTATTTTGAAACACTGGGCAAGGTACGAGACACTGGCAGCCAAGTTTTATCCTGTCCTCAAATAAGTTTCACTTGCCTGTTCATAAGGTTAATCTGCTCAGTTACATCATAAGTGTAAAAAATTTATTTAATATCTTATTACAAGTGAACTGCAAATTATCTGTGACTAACGGGTTAAATTTCATATAGACCTGTCAGATGCTTGCTACTTGCAAGATTTCTGTTATTTGTTCCGTGTAAGACTTCTAGGAGATTCATTCCTTGTAAGACTTGTTAGATGTTCGTTCCTAGTAAAATTTCTCAGTTATTCAGTTACTTGTAAGAATTTTCATAGATTCATTACTTCTAAGACTTCTCAGAGATTCATTACCTGCATGGCTTGTCTGGTATTCATTACTTGTAAGACCTGTCAGATATTCATTACTTGTAAGACTTGTCACATATTCATTACTTTAAGATCTGTCAGATATTCATTACTTTAAGATTTGTCAGATATTCATTACTTAAGACTTGTCAGGTATTCTTTACTTTTTAAGTCTCATAAGCACTAATTCAGCAGACTTTATCTCATCTGAGCAGTTTTGGATGAGAACACAATTATTATTTGTAATAACATTATTTTTCTCACTGACAATTTCCTCATGTCATTCAACTTCAGGAACTAAACATCTGATATACAACAACTGTAGTTTTGGTAAGGATTCAACTAAAAGGTAAATTAATCAGGACAAAATACTCAAAGGATTTTCTCCAAAAGGTGTAACATGTTCTAACTTTGATGGGTAAATTAAAAATCTTCTGGGCTACTATGAACATAATTACCTACTGGGTAGTAACCCAATTTAGTAGCTCCAAAAAGGTACTTTAATATGAACCTGTTTTAATGCCATTCTTTTTTCCTTTTATTTATTTATGCATAATTATTTGTATTCTTCTTTTAATTTATGAAATATTTTCGTATTTATGTTTAAAAAAATTTTTTTTATCTCCTGACTCATTGGGCTACCTAATAAAACAAATGGTGGCCATGAACTATGACTCTCTTAACCACTTGCTCCAAGGACAAGATTTATTTGACCCATTTACTTCTGAAGAAAATCTATTTTAAAAAATTAAACTTTAAACAAATTCAGTCACCTTTTCGGATTCAACAATTTTGCTTCCTTCAAATTTCTCAATTCATTTTAAATGGGAACATTAACAAAAAATGTTTTGATCTGGTATGTGAGATCAGAACAGCATGATCAAGATGTCATTTGCATGCAAGAGATCACAGTAGCAGTTAATATTACCCTCTCGAGACTTAACAAAACCCACAAAACACTTTCACATAAAGATCAGTGGCATGTATCAAATACATTAGTCTGAGAAAAGCATTTTTATCTATCTTCTGCAATTCCAAATCCCCTTCTGCAACTATGCACCACCACCACCACCACCAATGAAGGACCTGTTTCAGCTGTATACTTCTTTTCATAGTGATAGGCAATGCACCATCAAATAGGCAATTAGATACTCTTTCCCACCAAATGAGCATTTAGATACTCTTTCATACCAAATGGGCAATTAGATACTCTTTCCCACCAAATGGGCATTTAGATACTCTTTCCCACCAAATGGGCAATTAGATACTCTTTCCCACCAAATGAGCATTTAGATACTCTTTCATACCAAATGGCAATTAAATACTCTTTCCCACCAAATGGGCATTCAGATACTTCTTCCCACCAAATGGGCAATTAGATACTCTTTCCCACCAAATGAGTAATTAGATACTCTTTCACACCAAATGGGCAGTTAGATACTCTTTCACATGAAATGAATGGGCAGTTAGATATTCTTTTCCACCAAATGGGTAATTAAATACTCTTTCACACCAAATGGGCAGCTAGACACTCTTTCACACCAAATGGGCAGGTAGATACTCTTTCAAACCAAACAGGCAATTAGATACTCTTTGTTCTTTCACACAAGAATTGGAGACTTTTCAATCCATTTAAAGCTGGTTTGAATCATGCAAAATTGTGATGTCAGCAGATTGCAAGTATCAAAAATGCATGTGCCCACTGAACAGTTTTGGTTTTACCAATGCTTATGTTGGGCCATATGTGATATGGACACTTTATATTGCAAAATATGCAGGGACAAAATAAAACATTAGTAAAACTGCAATTATATCATTAAATATCAACATCTGGCAATAAATTTTTTTTCTGTGCTGCATAGTTATCATGTAACTGACTGAATCTGTTGCAAAAAATATAAGAGTGATCAAATATTTTATTCTTGTCCATGCTAAAGAAATAAGGACAAAAAACTGACCATGACCTGTATGTCAAGTTGACCTGCAATATACAGTGAATCTGAAAAGGATGGGTTAAAATGTATTCAAATAAAACGGATTTGACAGCTTTATCCCAAATCTTAAGTGGGTGGGATAAAATAGATTTAAAATTAAAGGAGTCTGAGGTTTATCTAGGGTGTGAACAGAATTACCACTGAAAAAAACAGTAGCATCTTTTGTTTACTGCAGCCCAAGACAGTGAAAACGACCTTCCATTAAAATACAAGGAAATCTACAAACTGTATTGATTTTTTTATAGTCTTCACAAGACAAATTTAATAAATACATTCCACACCTCCTCCTCCAAACTCATAAAACACTCATTTTGAAATCTGTGGTAATTATGGAGGAAGCAATACAGAACAGAGTTATGAATTGAAGTCGTTGTTTGACAGGGTGAAACAAAACTATTGAATCTTAACTGTTATGTATGCTTCTAGTTTTATCATAACTTTAGTCTGTTGACAGTTTTCCATCAGCCCTTTAATGACATTACAATGGTTTATACATGTAGCTGTTTGTCATACAATAAACAGCAAAATGTCTACTGCAAATGAATATTTATTAGCTATTTTTCTTTCCATAAATGAAAACAATCCATGAGGAAATTGTACAAGCAGTATTCTGCCTACCATCTTGTCAGTAATATTTGAACATTTTTATTATTTTCTTTGTTGAATCTGACTGGCCTGATTAATAAGGGGTAATTCATAGCTATTATTTACATCTTCACTGCACCTAACTGACTGACATCAGAGATAGGAACTTGAAACCTATATTTTTACTGAAAGATCAATTTTCCTCTTCACCAGATGTCAAATTTGGATGGTGTAACTTGAAGAAACAAAATTAATGGGGTGGGTGGGTAAATAGAAGGTAGGATTTGATTAAGAATGTTGTTTTTATTTTCTGTGGAACTAGTAGTCTCAATTAAATGAATTTTGCTTCCTTTAGTGCCAGTGGACTCTATATTTTAAAAAAAACCCCAAGCAATGGTCAAGCATTCAACTTCAATTTAAAGAAGAGTTTGTGCATGTACCTGGAAATGTTTGTATGTAACCAGGCATGACTATTATGGTACAAATTAATGTACAGGAAAACAATTTGTCATTTCTTTTCTTTCAGTGTACAAATAATTACTGGTAAAAATAATGTGTACTGCAAACTGCACATGATATGACCATCTCATGAACATTTCCCTGCTAATGATCTTGACCTCTAAATTAGGGACTTGACTATTGTATGATTAGATACAGACCAAGGTAAAGAAAGTGACACCCTAGATAAGGAAATAGACCAATGACTTACATTAACCCCCTGTTGTGACCCTGACCTTCAAGTACATTAACAATTCAAAATTAGATCTGTACATGTTTTCTCTTACTGTAACCTTGGAGGTGGCTGGAGGGATGGCCATGGTATTTGAGACACCCTGTAGTCTTGATATGTACCTGGTAAACATCTAATTCAAAATTTTAGTGGTACAAAAGGTATACTCCAGACAAGGCTACATGTCACCTTCACCTTGTGGAGGAGCCTTCACCTTGTGGAAGGAGCCTTCACCTTAAGGCAGCATTTATTGCTATGATTATATTATTCGGATATAGAACTGCTTTTTGTTTGAAATATTTATTGATATGAAGTATTCTTATATCTGTCACCAATTTGATATGGCTACTAGAATGTTGTAATGAATATAATTCCATAAATGTGTACAAAGACATTTTTAGGGAATGACATGATAGTTAACAGCTTGGTGAACCTTGCCTCCTTTTTGTACATGCAAATTTACCAAATGTTCTTTAAATAAAGCACAAATAACAAACTAATCACACTAAAAGGAGAAACTTTATCAGTAAATATGTAAATTTATGTGACTAATTTTTATATAAATGCTCAATGATCTGCAATAAAATCTAATTCTTTCTTTTACATTTTTCAAACATGCTACATTTTTTATTAATTTTTTCTCATGAATTATATTTAAAAAATGAGATTTATGTACATAATATTGATTCTCCCAACCCTTAAAAATTTTCCTGCGGTATGGTTTAAATCAAGTGATCCATCAAACCCAACTACATTAATTATCAGTTTGAAATCATCTGATAGCTTGTGAAAGTGAAGTTTCAACAACTTATCCACTTCTCTGTCTAGAAAATCATGCCATCCTCCTCCATGTCTTGCAAATAAAGCAAATCACCTATGTAAAGAATTTTGTGGCAGCATGCCTATTTGCCATTTGTTTCTGGCAGCAGAAAACAAAAAGAGGCTTTAGGAATATCATTATTTGGGTGAGAAAAAAAACAACAAATAGACACTGAACACATTTATAGAAACATTTTAAATTTGTTTGCAAGTAAAAATATGCACAAGGTCCAAATCGCCCTTAGCTGTATGGCTTATAAAAATCAACACATTCTATTTATAGGCTCTTGGATTGCCAGGGATTAAAAATATATTGAGGTCTAAGTAATTTTCTGTAGATTTGATCTCCTTTAGCAGCTCACACCAAATGTATACATTTATGACCACAAAATTTTTTAGATGTCATGTGACATGTTCTATCCAAGAAACTTTCAGCTTTTGTGTAAATAGCTTAAATATCGTAATTACATAGTATCTGAATTGACAATATGGAATCTTCCATTTGGAATCAATGACTGCAGGTCAGTATTAGCTACTTCATCTGCTCCTTTATTACTGTTAGTGAGTGCACCTGCTATGGTGCTTTGGTTATCATTATCTAGGAGATGATCAACCACGGTGTTATTGTCCAGGTTAAGAAATTAATACATGAAACTAATGGATGGAATAACAGAGATCTGAGCAAAGATATAGAATAGAACAACATGAGCCACCGTATGTAAAATTTAATAAATTACATAAATAAAATAAAGCTGAACATGACATTTTTTGAATTATATACTTTCTCTCAGAAATAAAATTACACAATTTATGCAAAATGCAATTACCTGTTATGTTACACCAATAAAACAAATTTCATCACATAATCGAGTGACTGATCAAACTCAAATAGCCAGAATTTAGCACTGCCTGATTGCTTATGGTCCTTTCCAAATCACAGTTGGTGACAGGTCAGTGTTGCCATACTCTCACTCTCTCTCCAGTAGGGTCATCAACCGTAACTTTGTCTGCCATCTTTCTCTCTACATGGTGCACAGGTATGTAGCTATCTTCCCATTAAATAAATATAAATGCAACCTATATATCTGTCAGGAATTTTTTCCATCTCATGGAATCATACACTATTCCCACTCTTTTTATGTCAGATATTGTCTTATTGTAATTCAACAGAACTAAGCTGTGGTCAGTTCACAACCTGATACTGATACACAATACTATTACAGTGAATTTATGTCTTTTCTAGTGGCTACTCGCATTCCTAACTGGAACTATGGGATAACTAGGCCTCTTTGTAAATAATACTGAGCCCCTGTGGATTGTAATCACTAACTCGACTATGTCGGTCTACACATGCTGATTTTCCTCGTTAAGAGAATTCACAACTTATTTACACAAATGAATTAATGGACTTCATGTCTTGTCTTTACTATATTACTTGCTAATTAGTGGTTCATTGGCATAGACATAGCATACATGATATATATAATTTAAGACTGATAAATTAATTCTCACACTTTTTATCAGAGTAATGCATGAAATTCCTAGGAGACATGATTTCTATTACATACAAAACCATTAAATCTGAATACATCCATATAATACATGAGTCCTATAACATTTGAGACAAATGCATGTAAACCCTTAGCTTCCAAACTCAAGGAAATTTGATGTCTGAATTTAAAATGAATAAATTCAACAAATAATACAAATTTACATTAATGAACATATTGTATGCGATTGAGACAATTCCTACTGTTTCCTGAGAATTACTCCTTTTCTATGTAGCAGAATCTCTCTCTAGTTCTAGGTCTCTCAAATTCTTCCAGACCCACATATCTTAATTACTAATTAATTTTCCTTGGAGTCCCTCAAACTCCCCTTTCAGCAGAAAAACTTGCACTGACTAATTTCGTGAGATAAATTACTTAAATCTTGGATTCTGTCTTGGAACACACACTCCCTCATTTAGATGAGCTGATCTGGATTAACTTTCTATAATGGCCAAAATTTTAACACTCCCACTGAAGCCAGAATAATTCTGTCTAGTTTGCCTTTATTAATAACTATTCTGGAAAATATAATTGTACGACACCTATTTCAAAGATTTCCCAAGATTTGTTTCTGGCTTGTCTCAACCCTGTCATCTCGTCCACTTAACCCTACACTGACATACCTGTTGGACAGTTATTCTAGTGGGTCCTAATTAAAATCCACTCATGCCCCAAACAGAGCATATCCCATCCTTCGCAGGCAGAAATTTATTTCAAGCCAAGCCATATGTCAAAATCTTAATGGTTATGTGTCATGCTGACCATGATAGAATATACTGCAAAATATGTACAAAATTTTTTGTACAGTTACAATTACCCTTTATACCAATATGATTAGGCAGCCCGAACACTGCAGAATACATTTTTCCAGATTTCATGTTTCTGTTACATTTTGGGGTAGTACATGGACAAAATATCTGAGCACAGGCCAGCAACAGACATCCATTCACCAGTTGTTCAAATGGTATAGTTTAAACAAGGGCTACTGGCCTAACAATGTATACAAGTTGTAGGAATTACTGTAATATAGTATAGTTCGAACATGGGCACTGGCCTAATACTTTGTACAAACCAATTGAAAATGACTGTCAGATAGCATAGTTCAAACACGGGTACTGGCTTAACACTATGTACAAGCCAATTGGGAATGACTGTCAGATAGCATAGTTCAAACAAGGGTACTGGCTTAACACTGTGTACAAGCCAATTGGGAATGACTGTCAGATAGCATAGTTCAAACAAGGGTACTGGCTTAACACTATGTACAAGCCAATTCGGAATGACTGTTAGATAGCATAGTTCAAACAAGGGTACTGGCTTAACACTATGTACAAGCCAATTGGGAATGACTGTCAGATAGCATTGTTTAAACAAGGGTACTGGCTTAACACTATGTACAAACCAATTGGGAATGACTGTCAGATGGCATAGTTCAAACAAGGGTACTGGCTTAACACTATGTACAAGCCAATTGGGAATGACTGTCAGATGGCATAGTTCAAACAAGGGTACTGGCTTAACACTATGTACAAGCCAATTGGGAATGACTGTCAGATAGCATAGTTCAAACAAGGGTACTGGCTTAACACTGTGTACAAGCCAATTGGGAATGACTGTCAGATAGCATAGTTCAAACAAGGGTACTGGCTTAACACTATGTACAAGCCAATTCGGAATGACTGTTAGATAGCATAGTTCAAACAAGGGTACTGGCTTAACACTATGTACAAGCCAATTGGGAATGACTGTCAGATAGCATAGTTCAAACAAGGGTACTGGCTTAACACTATGTACAAGCCAATTGGGAATGACTGTCAGATAGCATTGTTTAAACAAGGGTACTGGCTTAACACTATGTACAAGCCAATTGGGAATGACTGTCAGATAGCATAGTTCAAACAAGGGTGCTGGCTTAACACTATGTACAAGCCAATTGGGAGTGACTGTCAGATAGCATAGTTGGAATAAGTGGACTGGCTGAACACTGTATAAAACTTGTGGAAAGTCAGCCAGCATAGTTCAAGCATGGGTACTAGCCTAACACTGTCAGTAATCTGTGTTAATCTATGATGCTTTGGAAAAAAAACAATATACACAGACAACTTTCTTTGTCTTCTCTAACTGTAGCAATCTTGCTGTTTTATTAATACCTTTTTCCTGCTTTGTTTAGGTACTGCCGACTCACACAAAAAGGCAACTATCCTTTTACTTACGTTCATGCAAGTACTTCCTGCTTCTTTGCAACAATGTTTACATTATATAGTCAAAATTAATAGTCATGAACACAGTGTTTTTAAAATGTTGTGGATTTTTATATACAAAATTGGAGATATTTCAATATAACATGGTGACAATTTCATCTGAGATATTACTGTAATGACGAGGTCAGTGACTGTAAATGAGGCATTAAGATTTTTAACAAAGAAAAGATTTTTATTTTTAACCAAAGCCATATGTTTCCCAATATGCCTGTAATAGTTCAAAAATGAAGGTCAGCAGAGGTCACTCAGTGTGCAGTCAACCACTACATCAGCTGAGATCATTACATCCATAAATGTCTCCAGCTTTTATTATTTGCTTTTGAAAGATTGGTTGTGAGGGTTTAACACCATTTTCAGCACATGATATGCTATATGTAGTAGCCGTTATACTTGGTGCAGGAAGAAAACAGGACATAACAGACATACAGCCAACTCTGTGCATGGCTGCTATATATAAATACCCTTGGCCAATACAAACATTAAAGCAATGCATCAATGCATGCATTTTATTCAAGGTGTATTTTAAATTTTTCTTATAAATGCTTTCTGTGAACTTCATTTTTCTCCTTCCTTTAATATGTTTGGGCAATTTCATTTGGTTTGTGTTTATAGTACTCCATACAACTGTTGTTTCAGCAATTAGGGAGCAACTTTCTAATACTGGAAACTTCATACAACCTCCCATGCTTAGATCTGTTCTAGTTTCCAAATAATACCATCTGCACTCAATGCCAGATTAAACCCTGTGGAGGCCCCTAGGCAGTCACAATCTCGGGGGGGGCCTTGCAAATTATCTCCTAATACGTCAAGATCAAATCAATTCAATATTATTTTAATCCATTGTCATGGGGCCCCTAAAAGGCGTGGGGCCCATAGGCCCGTGCCTACTCTGCCTATTTGGTAATCCGGCACTGTCTGCACTGAGGTGCATGCATAGAGTTTTAGAATTAAGATGTCACGCTATCTATCCATACAAAATCATCCAGCAGCCAATACAATTTGCATAAACTGTAAGTCAAATTGCATTATCCTATTTTATGGAAATCACGAAAGTAAGTTTTATGCCACATCCTTGCAGATATTTATTTAATCTAAATTTGTATTGATCACTTACTGTGTTGGCAGCATAAGAATCTCATAATCCTCACTGCATAAATCTGGACATATCGTTTGTAACGTTAGGCTTCAACAAGGACTTAATAATATATGACTGAGATATCATGAAATTTCACCTACAGACAAATAATCTTCTTTCAATTCAAATATTGGGAAGGAACTTCTGAGGCTGTGCAGAACAAAACTAAAACAGTATTTATTTCATTTCTTAAAGTTTGTGTTACAAAGTAGCTTTCATTTCATTCTTTCAAGGCACTATAACACAAGTTTGAGTTATGGACAGTATTTATTCCATTACATCAAGGCATTATAACATGAGTGAGTGCTCAGCAGAATTTATTCCATTACTTCAAGGCACTGTAACAGGAGCCTGAGTTGCTCATCAGTATTTTATTTCATTGCTACAAGTCATTATGACATGAGTTTGAGTTGCTGAGCAATATTTATTCCAATTCTTCAAGATATTATAACATGAGTTTGAGTTGCTCAACAGTATTTTATTCCAGTGCTTGAAGACATTATAACATGAGCCTGAGTTGCTATTCAGTGTTTTATTCCAAACTGCTTCAAGGCATCATAATACAAGTCTGAGGTGCTCATCAGTATTTATTCCATTATTTCAAGGCATTATAACATGAGTCCAAGTTGCTGAGCATTATTTATTCCATTGCTTCAAGACATTATAAGATGAGTTTGAGTTGCTGAGCAGTATTTATTCCAAATTGCTTCAAGACGTTATAACATGAGTTTGAGTTGCTGAGCAGTATTTATTCCAATGCTCAAGACATTATAACATGAGTTTGAGTTTCTAAGCAGTATTTATTCCATTGCTTCAAGACATTATAACATGAGTTTGAGTTGCTGGGGAGTATTTATTCCACTGTATCAAGGCATTAAAACAGGATTCTGAGCTGCTAAACAGTATCTATTTCATTGCTTCAGGATGTTATAACATGAAGTTGAGTTGCAGACAGTGCTTGTTTTGTTTGTCACTTGTTGTAGCTATCTTGGGTGGTGGGAGCTACATTGGTGAATTAACAGGCAGGGAAAACAAACATTAAGGCTACATATATAATGGTTTCTTTTCACTACACAAATTCATATTTTCAAAATATAACTCCCTGGTAACCATTGCTGCCCCCCTTCCTCTCTCTCTCTCTCTCTCTCTCTCTCTCTCTCTCTATATATATATATATATATATAAACATACACACACACACACACACACACATCATATTCCTCTAACTGGCTTAATTGTTTCTCTCCTGATATAATATTTCTCTAACTGGCTTGATTGTTTCTGATAATCACATATGTGTTTCCTACGTTAAACTAAACCTTTGATGTCTCAATAATGAGTTGTCCAGAAGTTGCTTTTTAACAAATAAATGACTGCTACTTAAAATGTTAAATAAATGTACATGGGTGTAGAGGGCTGGCAATGATTGTCAGATTTCAAGTATAAAATATATATTTCCTTTAAAACTATATAAAAGTTACTGTATCTAATTATTGCTGCTTAATCTACTATCTTATCTCTAATATACTATGTTGTTTCTAATATCATCATCATTTTCAAAATCTAAAATTAATTCTAAGTACTGTAAATAATCATTTAATTAATGAAGGTAAACACACGCACCTGTTGTTTTCTATACTGCATAGGCCAGAGGCAGAGCTGTGAAAGCAAACAATTAATGTTAAAAGGTCCTTGGGTGAGAGAACTGTCAAGATTCTGCTTGTATTTTTACACTGCTGAAGCAAAGTGGATTTTATTGCAAGTGACTAAGTACATGACTTAAAAATTGGAAACAGTTAAATCATATCAACTGTCCCTAGAAAATTGGAACCAGTTAAATCACATCAACTGTCCATAGAAAATTGGAAACAGTTAAAACACATCAACTGTCCCTACCATACCATCATCAAAACATGATACTCATTTGACAACTGTGGCAGTGCCATTGGTGAAAAATAATACAAGAACTGAAAGCAAACAATTCTCAAGCAGCTATTATATTTCGTTGTTAAGAGTAGGAAAGTGTGAAACAAGAGTCTTGTATTTGAGCATTTGTGGACAGTAATGGTTGTTTTATGGTTGCAATTTAAGTTTTGCTAGCAACATGTAATTGCAAATTATAACAAGAATCCCAAGCGGGTATGAAATTTCTCACCTAGATGACATCTATGTCAAAGCCCAATATCAGGGCAGTTAGTAAAGAAAATGGATTAGGATGATGCTTTCTGATGTACTGAGGGTTTTTCTCTTCTACTGTTTTTTTCTAGTGGCATCCATATTGGATTTCAGATCAATTCATCTGTGCATACTTGACAATCCTTGCACCAGGATGCTGTCTATAAAATTTTGTTAACTTCTGCTGACTGCTTTTCAAGGTCATTTATAGAATGTTGTTTTTTCAGTAACTGTGGCCAAATCTGATGGCCAATTAGTGTAATTTGTACAAAACAGAAAGAACTTTAATTAAGTCAGAATTCTCTTTGTCAGATTTGGTCAAATTCTGTCCAGTGGTTCTTGAAAAAGAAGTTGTATAAAGACTTTTCTTTTAAAAGGTGGCCATATTTGATGGAAGACTGGTATGATTTGTACAAATTCTGAAAGTCATTATATCAGGATACTTACTGCTAAGCTTGGCTAAAACGAGTCCAGCGATTTGTGAGAATATGAAGTTGGCAAATATTGATCAATGACATGTTGGACCATACCAAAAACTCACCAGCCCATATGGCAAGACAAGCCAAAAAGGATATCTGGAATCAAAGTTTATATAAAGATATCAGGGTCAAATTTTAGGACTTTTGAAGGGCTTGTTATAATTTTTTTAAATGGTTTGCAACATAACTTACCAACTTATAAATCAATTGTAGAACCTTTTACCTCTTGTAAAATCCATCTTTCAAATTTTAAAGTGTGAAATGTTGCCTTAAATATAAACATAACCAAGAGTTACTGTGACTGCTAAATTGCTAGTTGCAGGTGTACTTTGTCAAATCATTGTATTGTATCTTTCAAGCTATGTCCAACTGGTAAATTTTACATCTTAGGGATTCAACCATATCATTCATTTTCTTTCCAGATGACTTAATTCCTGGCCTTTTCTCTAGATATTTTACTGTGACAATCGGACTGAATAGTAAACGTTAACTGCATTGTGGCTTTCACCTTGTCACTGAAAATGTTGGCTTAAACTGCAGTTGCTGGCAAGGGACTTCTGACCCCAATACATGTACAGATTTCAATATAGCAGGGGGGTGGAGGTGGTATACAACGCACGCACTACCATATCACTTTGAACTCTCTAATCCATGAGTATTTACTGTGATCTATTGTGATTAAGCACACATTTCCACCATTGCTAAATCAGACAACAAAATCAACATTGACCATACTTCATCTGCCACTTGCACTGACTGGTTTGCAGAGAAAAAAACCCTAAGCTATGCTTTGGGAAGTTAAAGAAAAACTTATCACAGTCTGGCTGCAAAGTATAATACTGAAGGTATCTGAAAAAACATAATGAATGATAAAATTAAAGGTCTGAATAATCATTAATGCTTAGTTTTCCCCTAAAATAATTAAATAGGTAAAAAAGGAAAAATTTAATAGTAATAAGCAAAATATCAGCAAAATTCAAGGGCTTTTAAATGGCTATCAAAGCAAATTCTAAGGGCTTTTCAAGGACTTTTGATTTTGGTTGGGATTTTTTCAAGACCCGATATCGAATTCATATTCTTTTCAAGACATGTATGAACCATGTGCAATGACAGAAGTACCATAAAACTATTTATGCTCGTGTAAGGACATTTATGGGAAGTGTGATTGGGTCTACAATTTTCCGCCAGATATTTCGCGTAACACTTTGTCAAGGGCCAATACATTTAAAGTTTTGTATCACGTGTTCTGCCCAACCAATCGCAATGCTTTCGCACCGTCTGAGCGTGGAGCGATTCTCTCTGCTAAGGACTTTGGCATCAGTTGAACCAATTTCCTTCTGGGGTGCAGACGTGTTGTCTTGTTTTATAGAAATTTTTTCTCCGTGCCTATTGTTTCACGCTGTTAGATCTTCCTTGTTTCCTGAAATTTTAACCCAGACAGATCGTCCTCAAAGTTAAGTATTTATTTATATTAACTTGTTTCATTCTGATTACCTTTCTTTTGCTATGCATTTCGTCACACTCGTACTGGGTCATTCCATCTGTAAAAGATTGCAGCGTCATTTGAAATCAGAAACAGACGCTAGATTGTGCCCCAATTTTATTATTCGTCGCTATTCTAGAATTTATATGCATGGGGTTGGGGGCAGGACTGTCGACAAAATTATCAGGCACAATCTCTCTGTCGTATGCAAAATTAAACCAGACATAGTTATCCTTTTGGTTGGGGAAAACGATTTTAACTGGGATGATTCGACATCGCCAAAGGAAGTGGCGTACAAGATCTTAGGCTTAGCATCTACATTGCAACGTAAATATCAGGTTAAAAAGACGGTCATTTGTGCTTTATTGCCTTGTTTTACAGCAAGGGAAGGGGTGAGTGCCAATAAATTAGACTGCTCCTACATAACATCGTACAGAACTAAAGCACAACAAGCAAATGCCATTCTACGACTTGAGGTGGACAGACACAACTATCCTGCATTCTGGAACCACAATAGTAAGTTCTCTTTTTCTGAAAAAGCTACAACTTGCATTCCAAATTTTCGTCGGGACGGCATTCATTTGTCCAATAAAGGCAAATACCACCTGTACAAGTCGCTCAGAGGTGCTATTATAGTGGCTTGCAACCATGTCGCCGGCCAATAGAATAAGAACCATAAAGCTATATGTAGATATATTTCCCATCGTCTATTACATAAATTAATTTCATCAACATATGTGCCTAAGGGTGCTTTGTCCGTCTCTTTACCTTGTCAGGTTGTTAAATACTTTCGAACAGGATCTGCAAACGACTGCATGTTTGTTTTCTTTCAATTGGTTCTGTACCACTGGATTGGGTGTTAGCCAGCCGGTTCCGTACCACTGGTTTTTATATTTACCTTGTGTTTTCCAGCTGGTTCCATACCACTGGATTGTGTGTTAGCCAGCTGGTTCCATACCACTGGTTTTATATTTACTTTGTGTTTTTTCCAGCTGGTTCCGTACCACTGGATTGTGTGTTAACCAGCTGGTTCCATACCACTGGTTTTTGTATTTGCCTTGTGTTTTCCACCTGGTTCCGTACCATTGGATTGTATGAATACCAGTTGATTCTGTATCACTGGCCTGTGTGTTTACCAGTTGGTTCCGTACCACTGGGATGTGTTTAGCTGTTGTTCTGTATGTTTTTCATTGCTACTAGTTCATGCTTGGCGTACTTGGGTTCCGCACCTCACTACTTGACACTTCATTGGCCATTGGTCAGCACCTCAAAACAATGAACCACAGCTTTCATAAGTCAAATTTTGTTCCTTTTTTTCATTTTCTTTTCTTACTATTGCCGGTTCGTTCTTCATCTCACTACAGTGAACAGTGAGTTTCATAATATTACAGTAAGGGTTATGCACTTGCAATGATTGCTATGTAGTAATCAATTGACATTGATGTAATTATTAACTTTTTATGGCATTCCTTACAGAACGCCCCCTACGAAGAAGGTTGCGGCGGCGTCGCAAGTGGCAGCAAAGAGAGCCAGACCATCAAGGTCCAAAGTCCAAGAGGCGGCGAAGAGGCCCAGAAAGAAGGAGCCACTTTCAACACGAACTGCCCACAACCCTCAACCTGGGACATCCACCGAAAGGGGCTTCGATGGGCCCCCATCTTCTTAATGTTATAACACAAGAGGTCTCCGACAGGCTCACCATCCAAATGACACAGGAGATCAATAACAAATTTGATCAGCTGGTAGAGATGCTCAGGCCATCCACGGAAAATAGTCCACAAACTGGTTTTTAATATGTACCCGCTGTACCAAAAGACAACACACCAGCAACATCCATGGTCTCCTGTGCCATTGTGGAAAGGGTACTCTAACAGTTCCGGAAGACCAACAGCGCATTCAGGAAGTACGCAGATCTGTTTTAAAGTCTCCTCCCAATCCTTCATACAGGCTGGATATATCATAACTACCGGGGCATATGAGGGTGCTCTACTGCCTCGGCAATACAGCATTCATCGGTTTCATATTGCTCAACATCGATTTTTCTTTTCTTTCATGCTGGACATTTTTGTTCTTTGCCCCACCCACCTTTTGTGGCTGCCAGAAATGCAGCAATCTCTATTTCCTGTATTTCTGTTTATGGTGGTTGCAGCCTCAAAAAATTTATGTATTATACCGTATGTCTCATTGTTCAATTTCTTAACATGTTTACTCTCTAGACTTTGTCCAGATAGTTATGTTATGCTGTAAATACATAGCAAATTTTTGGTTCAATACATTACATTTATTTCAATACAAAGTCACGAAAGTGGCCAGCATCAAACACAGAGTTTGTCTTTGTTTTAATTATGTACCCATATACTTTGACTTTGTAATTTTGTATGACTGACCTAACGAATTCTGTCTTTCACTCTCTGTCTTCCTTTTGACTCAATCAATGTGATAAAGAGTAGGATGGTACATGCACATTTAATTTTACAATCTCATCATGTTAGTAATAAAGAGACCTGTTTTCATTCACTTTCTTTCTGACAATAACTTGCATCCCTCTTCTACATGCACATCACATAAATGTTCTTAAATTTCCCAACACAAAATTGTTATTCCAGTTATAACACAACTGGGAAAAATTTACCATATATACTCACTTATAAATCAAGTCCAGCTTCAAACAAAATAGACCTGATATGACATCACATAATCAGGGTCTACACTGTATGTTCTACTGATAACTCATAACAAACTGCAATGACCCAGATCTGCTATTACATTATGTGATGTAAGGTTTTGTTGGTGCACTCTGCAATTGACTCAACTTATAAGTCAGTATATATGGTACTTAAAATAACAGAAGAATCCTGAGATACTTACAGGGGAAATAAAATTTCACAATTTAACAAGACTTAACCAAAGCCGCATTTTGCTTGGGATTTTATGAACCTGTAAGTGCCTGAGGGATCACATGCCCATCCATATGTAAATTAATTAACTTCATGCATATCCCACCCTACTGTTTTCCTCTAAGGCATCCAAGCTGATCATGCTCTAAAGACTGACTCATCACATGACCAATTCCATCAATTCTGTGAAGATTTTACTGAAATTTAATTTTTGGATACAATAGTTAGCTTTGACACTGTATCTGCAGGAGTGTTATTTAAACTTGAAACTGATGAACCCTTATCTGTACACAAAATCTGCTTGTAGAGTTAGCATGTACCATGACATTAATGCCACATAATGTGCTGTCAGATCAGGGTCTAATATCTTTGTTATACTCACTACACCTAACAAACTGCATAGACCAAGATCTGCTAACGCTGTATGCATTGGCATAAGTCAGTATATACGATACTGTCATTAGGACTTGCATGAAAAATGAAGATTTTAAACTCCTAAAAAGGTCTATAGAAATATACTGGATGAACCAATAACAAGTACTTTATACACGATATATACTTTGAAGTTACTCAGTTACAGAAAGGACATTTATCAAAAGGCAAAGACAATTTTTAAAGTTCTAAATTATATAAATTATATGTTTTAGAGAATTTGTCAATGCATAAAATCTATGCTCAATTACTGCCAGATTTCAAAATTCCCAAACCAAATAAAGAACTGTTACAGAAAGGGAACAGACCTCACTCCCCCATGTTGCTTTATGAAACTGCATACAAGCTGACTTGAGACAGCAATTGAATGAACAAAATCAACATTAATACTTGTGATACAACTAACTTCATGATGCTGTTTTCAATAATTTGTACCCTGAATGGTGATATCTTAAAGATGAAAAATGTGGAGATGGGTGGTTACAACTAATTTTAATCATGTAATACTTACCTGTCACTACTGTCTTGCTTACCTTTCCAAGATGAAATTGCCCTTGATCACGTTGGAAAATTTCATCCTCCCATGGACAGAAAGTTCTATAAAGTCTAGAACGGAAATAACACAGTTCCAGTCAGATTCCCATGTCATAGGCCCATGCACAGTAGCCGTCCTCTTTTTCAGGACCCTGACTACTTGTGGGACATCAGAATGGGGTGGGGAGATATCACAACAGTGACAAATAAGTGTTACATAATTAAAATTAGTCCCCCACCCCAACTACATTTTAACAGCAGTAATGAAGTATCTGACACCTATGCCTTGTCTAATCTGCCAGTTCAGTGGGAGGCTGATGGCCTCAAAAACTGGTATAAACAACTGATATATTATTCATCCTTATGGAAGGAATGTCCACTACTAAAGTTGGTGGCAGATAGGGCCACTTTTTGTGCAATACATGTTAGGCCCAAGAAAAAAAATGCCTTCACTCTACAGCATCAAAGATCAAAGGTTGAAGCAGGGCCAACAAAATGTGGCTCTCACAACATCCATCAGTGATGAAGGAGTTGGACAGGCCCATGAAGTAGCAATAGCCCTAACTTCATGGGCCTTAATTCTCATGAAAAAGGTACCTCTCTTTGAAGGACTGATAGTGTGGATAATTCACTTGGAAATGGTGAATGCCAGAATATCAGCAGAGCACTATATAGGTAGATAAAGACACTTACATCCTTTCTTCTCCCTTTATAAGTGGCCAAATAGAACCATAAAGCCCATACTAAGCAAAATTATTTGTCTTGAGCATCCCTTGAGCAGATACAACTAAGACTGTGAATCTCAAACGTGGAGCTAGAAACCCAGGTTTGCAAAGGAAAGAAATGAACTCATAATTACCAATGAACTGTAAACAACCCTTCTCCTTGTAAATGCTAGTGTCAGCAGAATACATTTTTAAGAGTAAGGATTTCAAAATAAGTTCCACTCAATGATTCATAAGGGGACATGACAATGTCCACAAAACACATAAGATTCCATCTAGGAATTAGAACACAACAGGTCTCTGCAGCTCAAAGTACTTCATAAGATCAGAAAATGTAGATCCGAGTCAATGGCCAGACACTTGGAGACTCTGTTGGAACCGAAAAAGAAAGCAGCTAGGATGAATGTTCTTTCTACTGTACCAATCACAGAAGATTCTCCAATTTGCATTATAGACATTGGACATGGACTTTCTCTTTGCCTAAACAATCCTCTGGCAACTTTGCTTGAAAACTTGTCATTGTGGATGGATTGCTTGAGATGAAGCATGCATGAAGGTGGAGAATCAGTGGGCCACCTGCTGCAACATGAGAGTCCTATTGTGAGGTAATGACCTACCCAGTAGGTAGGTCTTCCAATAGGTCAGACAGATGCAGATGTTGAATGACAATCATTGGGGCCACAGAGGGGCAATCAGTATGAACTGAACAGTGTAAGTCCTGACATTCATGGAACATTTGTGAAATCATTCTGAAAGGTGGGAGGGTATAAGCAAACAGATGATCCCACCTGAGCCTGGATGCATCCACTATCAATGCCTGTTGTTCAGTCTCAGTATTTTTCTTGCCCAGAATAAAGTGAACCCAGAGGGTACTACTCTCTGAGGCTGCTCAGTGAAGAAAGTTCCAAATCCCCACGCAAAAAGAAGGTGTTTCCTGCAGTATGCTACTACTAACATACTGTCAGAGGAAACCATCACAAAACACCTTATTTGATTTACACACCTGTCTAGGGCAAAGAATACTGTACTTATTTCCAAATTTCCAAATTGTTCATGAGAAGGGTAGTTTCCTCCTAGAATTGCTGAAAAAACTACCTCTTATGGCTCTAAGTGAGTACCCCAGCCCGAATTGACAATCAGTGTACAGAAAGGAGAAGAGTTCAATGATATGCATTGGGAGTCCTGACACAAACTGGTCCTGATTAGCTCACCAGCTCCAGGGGTGATGAAAATCTTGTCCTAGAGAAATCCAAGCTGACAGCTGGTCCCTGTCCAGTCTCCAGTCTGCCAAATAAAGAAACTGGAGAATGCATAAGTACAGGCTTTCTAGGTGAATCAGGTCCATCACAGAGTTGAAGTTCCCCAAAAGGGATTGGGAAAACTGAGCTTACAGCAAGTTCTTGTCTTGATGTATCACCAAAAGTGTCAGGATTTTGCCTATCCTCTCCAAAGGAACATAACTCATTCTAAAATGGTTTGGAGGTTCATCCCCATATAAACAAAATCATGAGCTCTGATTTCTTGAGATTTGGAATTAGTCCCTGCTTGATCACAATGAACCAGCAGCAGAACAGATCTTGCAAACGAGACTCTTTGAGGCTCCTGTGCAACAACCAGTTATCTAAACCAAATGAAGGGGATTCCCAGAGTCCTCAGATGAGTGGAAACTACTTCCATCACTCAAATAAAAGCCCAGGGAGAGGAGGATAGGTATTTCCTGTGAGGAAACTTGGGATGTCAAGATATGCATCCATAAGATTGAAGGTAACCACCCAGTTGCTGAAACTTATAGTGTTCTTGACTGAGGTTGTAGTGTCCATCTTGAATGGTTCATCCTGAAGAAAGTGGAAAGATTGATGTTGAACTAAAACTTTCCACCCTTTTTGGATACCAGAAAAATCTGAGAGTTGAAGGCCGGAGACTGGTCATTTTCTACCCTCTCTGCTGTGCCCTTCTGTAGTAAAGTATACACCTCTACCCTTATTTTAAACAGTTTTGACTGGTGATAAAGGATAGGATTACTGAAAGAGAATGGTAGCCCTCCCTTAGAATAGAAAGGACCTACCTGTACATTTTTCATGATGCCTGGTAAAACCTTTGAAAAGACGGCTATCCAAGCACCCACTGGAATCCCTGGAAGAGGGATGCATGATAGGAGAGGAAGCAAGTCCCAGTTACTGCCACAACCCCTTCCTACGGAAGGGAGAGGAGCCTGCAAACTTTCTCCCTGGGCCCACCTTGTCTAGCTACAGATGGGTGAGAGGGGGTTTAAACTGCAGTTACTTCCTGGACTGGGTCTACATCCCTTTCAAGAGTTTTTCTGAAGATCCCAAGGGGTAATCAGGATGAATGTGATTTCTGGCCAGTTTTGAAATTCCAGAAGAAAAGGTGCGGGACTGGTGTTGTGGGTCCATCAAGTCCTGAGGCGTCACCAAAAGTATGAGACTTTCAAAGCATGCCTCTACTTTCAAGGGAGCAGCCCTAAGACAGTTCTTACTATAATCCAAAGAGACCTTTTAAGTGGCAAGAACAACATCCTAGCAGAGGTAGAGCAGCTCCATTATCAGCACTATGGACACAGACAAGACATACCTTGTTGCCTTGACAACTGCCTCCAGCAAGCACTGTAGTGCAGCTAAACAATGAGATTCCTCCTTCAAAAGACTGAAGGAACCTTTTTAAAAAAAACGATAAGGTGAGATTATGCTGACTAGACACTCAGCTTTGCATTACAGTGCCTCCAGCATCTTAACTCAATGGTGAGCCCAGGTTCCTGTTCAAAATTACCACTTGCAACATCCCAGCATACAGGGAGGGAGGAGGACTTGAGGGACTAAGCATGGTAGTGCACTCTGTAACCAGCCACTGAGACCACCTGTCTCAGAATAGTGGGGGAGAGACGCAGATCACCCTGTACATTACCTATCAAACTCCTGGTCCCTCAAAAAGATGTAAGAGGGCTCACTAACTATAGCTAAATGGGGGAGTAAAAGGAGATATGGGTGTGATGCAGCCCCTGATAGTCTCTGGAGAGAATTTTCTTGTCCTCCGAGTCCATGGGCTTGGGAAAGAAATCTGCAAGAAAAATGCAGTGAACTTCACTTACCACCTTATCAAACGACTATATTTCTTCCTACTCTGCCACCTGAGTCAATGAGTGCAAGGAGGCAGGGGACCCGAAGGAAGAAGGCACTATCTCAGCCTGTTCTTCAGCAAACTTACTACAGTCTTCCAAAACCAACAGGACATACTTGTCCTGCCCTTGCCCCTGTGAGACAGGACTTTCCACCCCCATGTCTCTCATCCCGTAACTCCTCATGTGGAGTGATGGAACTGTCCCTAGTAGCAGACATTGCAGGAAAATGAGAACACTTCTCAACCTTCCTCAGGCATCTGGAGAAAGAACATTGGCCCTTCTCCTTTCTCTCTGACTCACACAAGTAGATGATGAGGGTCTACAACTAGCATCAGTACTGCTATGAGACCAAGGCCCAGGTGTCCATGGACCATAAATGGGAAGGATAATTAACTTCCCTTAACTGGAGGCCACCACATCCAACATGGATTAAGAGGAATCATGGTGATGGGGATGGGTGGGGGCAATCCGATTACCTTCCTTAGACTGGTGTGTCAACACTGATCCCTGTCCACAACTGGTTTGATTGGTAGCATAGCAAGAGTATGGGTATCAACCCGGTCTCTGTCCCCATACAGATGGGGCTCTAATGATTGCTGACCAGTGCTTGCAGACCAGTGCCCTGTGAATGATCACCAGTCAATGACTGGTCAGACAACTCTGATCCGACAGACTTTATAATTCTCAATCCCATACCCTCCTGGAATGAAAGAGTCTTGCTTGAGTTTCATAGGACCAGAATAAAAATCCCATACCCTTCTGGGATCCAGGAATGCTCTTCTCTAATGAAGATGTAATCTTCCGGGTCCCTAAGGATCCAGAGAAGGATCCAATACTCTCCTCAGATCAAGTAATTATCTTCTTCCAAGTCCTGAAGGATTCAGAGAAGGATATGCTCCTGGGATCAAGGAGACAAGGTTACAGGCCTCATCTGATGGTAAACAACAAACATTTGTCTGTACATTCACATTTAGTGCATGAAAGACATGTAGGCAGTATGTCCCATGTGGTCTTTTTATTCCCACACCTGACCACACTTTCCACAGTATTTCAAAATCTGCAAAGGAAAATTTTCTCAAACACAAGGCTATAAACAAAGATATTGATAATGATAATGAATTGTGTGAGACTTGGGTTAAACGCAATATGAGTGGAGACCTCTGAAACACTACTAATGATGATGATGATGATGATAAATACTGTGAGACCTCCTGAAAGTATCTCAAAGATTCACATGTATGTGATTTTATATTTTTAATGTAGCTTTAACATTTTTTCCATATCACTATGATGTCTGCAATGTGGCAGTTTATAGCAATGTATTGCACTATATAT